>JAJJWW010008752.1:0-14108 GCA_023531295.1 Papaver armeniacum | reverse complement strand
ATCTTCACATTCTTCTTATGGAAACATTGTAGTGACCAAGTAATACGAAGGTGTGTTCCCGAATCTGAATTTAATTCTATCTTGTCTTTTTGCCACTCATATGCTTGTGGAGGACACTTTGGGAGCAAGAGAACCGCTCTCAAGGTACTAGAATATGGTTTCTTTTGGACAACTTTGTTTAAGGATGCATATGCATTTTGTACCACATGTGATAGGTGCCAAAGAACATGCAATCTAGGTGCTCGAAATCAAATGCCACAAACTATTATTCAATTTGTTGAGGTTTTTGATGTATGGGGAATTGATTTTATGGGCCCTTTTGTCAATTCTAGTGGGAATTATTATATCTTGCTTGCTGTGGATTATGTCTCGAAATGGGTGGAAGCTAAGGCCACCCCAACTAATGATTCTAAAGTTGTTTCAGATTTCGTGCAAGCTAATATATTTGCAAGGTTTGGAATTCCAAGGGTTATAATTAGCGATGGAGGTTCACATTTCAAAAACAGGTTCTTGCAAACTTTGTTAAGGAAGTACAATGTGTCGCATAGGATTGCAACACCATACCATCCACAAACAAATGGACAAGCCGAGGTTTCCAACCGAGAGGTGAAATCCATTCTAGAGAAGACGGTGAACCCAACAAGAAAGGATTGGAGCATGCGACTTAATGATGCTTTGTGGGCTTATAGAACCGCATATAAAACACCTATTGGGATGTCTCCTTTTAGGCTTGTTTACGGTAAACCTTGTCACTTACCCGTTGAAATTGAACATAAGGCGTTTTGGGCTATTAAGCAATGCAATATGGAGTTGGATGGTGCTGGAAGGCAAAGGAAGTTACAACTTCAAGAGCTAGAGGAGATTCGCAATTATGCATTTGAAAGCTCACGAATTTACAAGGAAAAGACGAAAGCTTTTCATGATAATATGATTACAAATAAACAATTTTGCATTGGGCAGAAAGTGCTTTTGTTTAATTCTCGCTTGCAATTATTTCCGGGTAAATTGAGGTCACGTTGGATCGGACCTTTTATTGTGACTAATGTGTTTTCTCATGGTGCAGTGGAAATTCGTAGTTTCGCTACAGGAAATGAACTTAAAGTGAATGGGCACTGGTTGAAACCATATTATGAGAACTTCTCTTCGGATATCGTGGAAGGAGTTAATCTTGTGGAAGTACTCCCTCTGGAGGAGTCGTAGAAAGCAAGGAGATAGTCGGGCTGACGACTTTAAACCAAGCGCTAAATGGGAGGCAACCCATCAGATGAGTATTTCTTGTCTTGTATTTATTTCTTGTCTTGTTTTTAGCTCTTTCTTGTCTTGTTTTTTATTTTTTCTGATTTTTTGTTAGAATTTCCCACCTTGACTTACTTTGGACGATTCAATTTACATTGAGGACAATGTAAAGTTTAAGTGTGGGGGAGTGGTTAAGCATTTGCGTTGTAAATTTTTGAAATGTTCAACTTTTGTGTAAACTAGTGAATAAGAAAACTCCAACTTGTGGTTAGTTTAGAGTCACATAGTATACATGTCGCTAAGATTACATCGAGAATCTCACAGGAGTGACTGAACTTAGAGATGACAGAGAACATGATCGGGTTTCTTAATTGTATGAGAGTTAAAGTTGGATTTAACCATGCCAGTGGAAAATAAGGTGCAGACTGAATTCGGTATTAGAGTAGTGATCCCCTATAGTGGAGACTACCCATGTTACATAATGTGAGGCACCGACCTTCAATTCTTTGTACCTGTCTAAATTTGTGTTTTTAGAGTGTGTGTCACCGTACGTAAATTCCGGGCAGAATGGTGAGCTGCCCAACCTCCCACCAATAGAAGCACTATTTTGATCTCTTGAGTGCTATTTTTATCAATCATGATGGTGACATCGAATTGCTAACTTACATACCACTTGTAATCTTGTACGCAGTTAGCACCATCCACCTTATCTCTCTCTACACCAACAGGTCCATAGAAACACCATCATCATCAACAAGACAAGGAGCATAATTTTTATAAGTTGAAGACTATTGTACAAGAGTGAAAATTATCAAGGATGAGAGTTCGAGAAGTTTATAATATCGAGACATACAAGTTGTGAAGAATCAAGCGGTAAAGTACTTACACCATGGCCTTTGTACTTACATTTTTATCTTATTTGTATTTTATTTTCTCTTTTATTATTTCAAAAAAAAAAAAAAAAACGAAAATTAAAAAAAAAAAAAAAAAAATTAGAAAAAAAAGAAGACAAGAGAAAATTTTGTTAGGTTCATTATTAGTTTTATTATTTTGTTTTGTTTTGTTTTCATTGTGTATTTATTTTATTTTTCTTGTCTCATAATATAAAAAAAAAGAAAAAAAAAAGAGAAAAAAATGATGAAAAAAAAGAAAAAAAATGATGAAAAAAAAAGAGAGACAAGAAAAATTTATTGTATCATATTTTGGGTTTGTATAGTTTGTTTTTTAGTTTTGTATTCTTTCAATAAAGCCAATGGAAAGAAGGAATATCTATAATGAAGTTTCAAGCAACAAGAATTAGAGGAAAGAATCATATTGTCAAGATTCTACGAAGTTCAAGAGTTATCATCAAGAGTTGAAGACCGAAGACGAAGATGAAGACACCGATAGAAGACCGAAGACGTTTCTATGGATACTGTGAGAGTGGTGCTAGCTGCACGCCGAACGGATAACGAGGTAAGTAAGCATATTCCCACCTTCGTTAAGTGGTTGAGTTCCTTTCGTAGAGATCGTCAGAAAAACGGGTTTTCAAAAATGAATAAAAGATGTGGGTTTTCAAATTAATTCGGAGGGTTTGCCTTCCTACCATTCAACGTGTCGTAGAATTCTCTCTCATTCCTACCTGGACACATGTGTGACCCATAAAAAGTTGTTTATTATTGAGAGCAATATCATAAAACCCTTTCTTGTGAGGCAGAGTCGAGACTTTCGATCACTCCGAACCCGAATTTCTTTCGAGAAGGGATAGTTATTTCTCTCTCAACTTTTAAGGATGAGATTGTGTTCATTTATGTGTCTAACTTCTTATGACTCGTGTGTAGAATCTCTATGTCTTCTTAGCGCTTGGATACTATCATTTTGGAGAACTAGTAAGTTGGAAAAGTAGGTTTTGTGGGTATATCTCTAGTAAACCCTCACGAGACTATAACTCGTCCACTAGGGATACCTAGGGGTTTAAAGGCTTGTTATTTATGCTAAAAGTGATCGTAGCCTCGACGACACGGAGTTGTATGTACGTTTTAGAATTATTTTATTTGATTTGCTCGAGGACTAGCAAAGTCTAAGTGTGGGGGAATCTGATAGGTGTTTTAAAACACCTAATTTTATATCTATTGATTATGCTTTCTTTACGAGTTTTCGTGTAAATTATGTATCTTATGTTTGCTTTTGAGTGTTATTAGGTATTTTGGAGTCATTGGAGCAAAAAGAAGTGGGACTCGCTCAAGTCCAGGATTTCTTCTCGTCATCTCGCAGAGAACGAAAAGACGAAGCCATTGGCGAAAGAAAGAAGTCATTCTGACTTTGTATGTGAAAATTACTAGCCAAATTGCCATTGGGTGACCCATATCCATTATCCGGGGTGCCTAAATACCTGTCGTACCTGCAACCTTATCAACTTGGTCGTGAAGAAGGAAATCATTCTCATCCCCAATTTCAGTTTGTTGTGTCTGTGAGAGAAGAAGGAGTTAGGGTTTGATTGACACCCACTGAAATCGAGAGAGAGAGATGGAGGCTTTGGGTTCGCTGCTGGTGATGAATAATTCTAGGATCTGAGGCTGATGCAGTGATGGAGAAGAAGATTTCACAGGCTGCTGTTGATCGAATGAAGAACAGATGAGAAGGGTCGATGCTGAAATTGGAGCTGAAATTGTATGAAGAGGTAGAAATTGAAGAATCGAAACAGTTGAGAAGAATTTAGGGTTTCTGTAACTGCAGATTTGGGACTCGTTGGTATCATTATGATGATGAGGAGATCGGAGTAATCATGGGTCTATTTTGAGAAAGGGGGTTGGTGGATTGTATGAATTGATCTTGGATTTCAGCTGTGATTTGGTGCCTGAGATAGAAGTGGGTTCTCTTTAAAATGGTGTGTTTGAAACAAAGAAATTGAAGATGGTGGTGCAAATGTTATTGCAGCTGTGTTGAATGGCCAGGGTATGATTTAGATGATTGTTAGGACAGGTTTGAGCTCGATCTGGAGTTATTAGTGATGCCGCAGTTCAAGATATGAGATTGCAGTATATGAAGCTGAATAATGGGTTCCGGTGGTTGAGATGGGAAATTGAAGCTAAGTTTAGATGAATGCTAGGTGTGGAGTTGCAGTTCAGGTGCAAATGGTGAATAGAATGGACAGAGATGGAATTTGAGAAGGGGATGAACTCACAATGGTTTATAATTATAATGGAGAATGATTCAGAGAAAGCGAAGCTGTAACGAAGTGTTGCGAGAAGAGACCAAGATGCAGATGACAAAAAATGAACTGGATTGAGTTTGTTGGTCACAGTGGTTGGCTCTGGGTTGAGTTCGACTGATGCTGATTGAGTAATAAGTTGTCTGTTGTTAATTGCAGGAACACATGGAGCTATAAATTGAATTGCATTGAGAGGAGGAAGTGATGTTGATTGCAGTTGCAAAGAGAACTGGAGTTGTGAGACTGCAGTTCAGATAGAGGTTTGTGGTGCTGTATAGAGGGGTGAGAAGAACTGAAGTAAGTACAGATTGAAATGGAATGGAGATGCAGCTTGGTATGAGCAGTTCTTTGTGTTATGTAGTTGAGATATGAGTGAACCTGACTTTGCTTGGAAAATTTGGGTATGAGCTGAATTCGTTAATGGGGGCAAAGTGGTTCGAGTTTTGGTGGAGTCCTCAGTTAGTGAACACGGAAACGCAATGGCAGGAGATGGCATCGCAGGGATAGAACATGAAGTGCAGTGTGAGTCTGAGGTGATGATGCTATATAGATGTATGCTTAGGAACTTGGTAAGGAATTGTAGGTGCAGTTAGCTGTTGAGTCAAGAAGGAAATAAGTTGTGGGTGTTTGCACCTGAGATTGCAGGGGTGTGATGCAGTGGTTGAAGTTGGAAGTAAAGCAACAAGAGATTTGGTTAAGAAGCTACAGGAATCCACAAAGGGAGTTACAGCTGATGGCAGGATGGAGTTGTGATGCGCCACAATGGTGCATCACATAGGTTATGGCTCATGCAAGATAGCTTAGGCCTGTGCAACAGTGGGTTGGCCTGGCAAGATGGCTTTGGCATGATCCGACTCAGCCCATTCAGCTGGTTAGATAGATGACTCAGATCTGACTAGACTCAGCTGATGCTACTGTGCTGACTCGATGACTCGGTGCTTGACCGAGTTGACCCGAACGAGTTGACTCGTTGACCGGTGACCGGGTGGACTTTGCCGGTCACCTGAGCCGTTTTCCGGTCACTTCTCCGGACGATTTCCGGCCATACTACCAGTTTTCCGGCGACAGTTTTTGGACCATATTTTCTACATGGGTTTCTCTCACTTATGGGCTTGGTGGATTTTCATCTAATGGACTTTGAAGACTAGACCTAATTTTGGAAAGCAAAGCTATTTAAAGGAAAGACTTCTACAACTTTTAGACGTTTTATTCTTGGAAGGAAAAGGAGAGAGCCGTTTTTGTTTACGCTACTAGGGTTTGCTTTTGTTCATCTTCTTCTTTATTCAATTGATATTTTTGTGATGAACTCCATAGCTATGAGTAGCTAATTTATTCATTATTGGTTAAGGATGTAGTCCTATTTCTACAACTTGTGCTTGTGTTATGTATTAGTTTTCTCTCTTGATTATCGTTCAATTCTCTACTGTTTTTATGATCATATGATTGATGTATTGTGATAGGATTATGATGTTTGATTAGTTAAGTGGCCAATTAATTGAACTTGCATCCTAGTCCATAGCTATTTTAGGGTTTTCATCGAGCGATAACCCTGAATACAAGTAGCATAATATGTTTACGGTTTGTAGTGATACACTCTCGTAATCATATGTAGAGTTTGACCATTGTCCGAATTGTTATGCGCAATGTATGACAATTGCATTGATTAGCCTTTTTCTGAAACTTAATGCTCCTAGGAATTGAACTTAATTAGCGCAAGGCGTTAGGTTATTCTTTAGGTAGAATTCACATACGCAGCTCTAATGTGTGTGTTGATGAACTTAGGAAATTAATAGATTATCTTGCTCTCTTGATTCTCTAGGCTTTTGATAATATAAGAGATTAAATTGTAATTCTAATCATATATTCAAGCACATGTCTAAGATTGAAGATGAATTCCTTGACCAATATCTTTCTCTATTGATTACTTTCTACAATTTACTTTGCTTTTGATTTACTTTTATTACTTACATAAAAATCAGAAATCCCCCCAATTGGTTACTTTAAGAAATTGATTACATAATAACTACAATCGCCTCTCTGTGGAAACGAACTCTTTCTTATCATATACTTTAGGAAAGTGAAAATATTTTTGACGCATACGACAGCGATCACCGGGTCAGAAACATGCAGTATCATGATTTTACAATTTTAGCCTTTGTCGAAAATCCACCATCAACATTAAGTCCCCTGCTTAGTGAGGGACAGTCATGTTCCGCAGTAAGCACTGGATGGTGATTTTCTAGTAGACGAGATAAGTAGTTGAACTTAGTCGTAAAAAGGCATTCCCAGAATCCTCGATTTGCTCCAATGATGTCATGTACAAGCAAATGCTTGGATAAGAACTCTGGCAGTATAATAGAGTGTCATCCCGTGAGTACGGAGAGATGAAGCATTGCTGATTTGGACGATCAGACGTGGAGTTTTGGTCGGGTTAGCGTTCGCGTGCCCAGGCCCAAAAAAGGAAATCCTTGTTTAATCAGGTTTTTGGAAATAAAATTGTTATAGAAGGGAAGAAACCCTTAAAAAAAAAAATCTAGACTATCCGACCGCCTCCCTCTTCTCCCTCACGTCATAGAAGAAAGAAGAACTTGCCGGAGCTTCTGCCGGCAGCGAGCGTTGATCACTGCCGGTCAAATTCCGGCCGACGGCACCGACCAGGTAAGTTTTTTTTTTTTTTTTTTGTTATTAGTGAATAGTTCATAAAACAAAACCCATATGTGTATATGCATGTGTAGGTTTTTTAATGAAAATTTGTTTTAGGAAACGGACATTCGTCCGTCCGTTTAAGAAACAAACGATAATTCCTAATATGAAAGAGATATATATATATATATATATATATATTTTTGAATAGACATGATCTAATTGCAGTGAATAAAATTTTGTCTATGAGCTTTCATGAAAACAAAATTTTATTTGAAATATAAAGACTTTTGTAAAAATAGAAAAGACCCTCGTTTGATGGACGAACGCTCGTTTGAGCGAAAAAAAATAATTATGAAACTGGCGTGAATTGTTCACATAAAATTTCTATCTCTCTCTTTTTTTTAAAACTTCGTGAGTTATTTAACTCACGCAAATTCTTTTTTTTTTTTTAAATTCGTGAATTTTTCATGGTAATTAAAATTTTTGTGTAAAACCAAATTTTGATTTTGAGGAATTGTTAAAAGTAAACAATTATTTGTGATGAAATAATGCTTTCACGAATTTTGTGATTTAATAGTAGATGCTCATGTAGTAGAAAATGAGCGAATTTTCACACGGCGTGAATTGCTCACACGGTGAAAATTATGTGAATTGCTCACAATTTATGACAATTCAAGTTATGATTTTGAATAATGAATTGTGCTCGTCTTTATAGGTTTGAAGGAACGAGCAAGTTTTCTAATTTTTGCATTATAGTCACTACTGCTAGTGAAATTGTAAATAGGTAAGAATTGGAGAGTTACCATTTTAACGCATATTGTTGCCAACTTGTTTTGACTCCGCACTTTTGGCAACAATTAATGACGGCTCCTAGTGATGACCATGTCTCTGACTCTTCTGGGAATTGCTCAAGAGACACCAAACCGAAGATGAAGAATATGGCAGATGTATGTTCATGCGGAGGTAGATCAACCTTTCAGAGATGCTAGAAATCTGATACGCGGTATGTCTCTTGATCGTCTGAGAGTCATTCGTGAGGGAAATAATGACTTCTTGACTTATGTGGATGCGGAAGAGAAGCAAAGACATGATGAATTATCCCAGAAAAGAAAAGTCGAAGATGAAAATTTTGCAGCTTATCAGCAGAAAAGACAGCAACTTCAATAAGCGAGACTAGCGGCTGAAAGTGAGGTTCGACCTCGTCCTGATGGTGTAGCTTCTTATTCAGATGCTGAATAAGTTGAATCCGTCTGGAAACCTCTTAAGCGTAAAATCAAACCATATGCACCCGGTATGAGAACTGAGCAGTTGGCCAAGGCTGACCTCCGAGCTGAATGCGAAGAAGACGAATATTTAAACGCAATGTATGATGATTCTGAAGACCGATTGGAAGAAGTCCCCATTAAGGATTCTGACACTGATTTTGAGGAAGAGCATGAAGAAGATTTCACGGTTTATGATCGTGAAGACGGTGATGGATCCGATGAATCTGATGATTAGTCTCGCCTGCAACCTTCCTGAGTAGTTGATCATTTTATTTCTCGTTAATTAAAGTAGATATTATTTTTGATTGTTTGAGCAGCTTGACAACATAGATATTACATCAGGAATTATTAAAATGACAATCCTTTATTATATCTTCTGCTTAATTTTCTTATGCCTTCAATTGAATGAGATGGACCAATGTCCCTGTGTGCAAAAGTTGATCATGACTCCCTGAAGTGTGATTGCATGAGCGATCCAAGAAAGCATGTGATATGCACGTATGATCAATTTCAAGTCAAGGTGTTGATTGTTGACCGCGTCTGGTCATGGATATGAACTGTCAGTCCCCAGTATCATCACTTTTATTCCGCGTCACCGACATAATCTCATTTGAGATTTAGAGCCTCAGTAGAAATCGCAACTGATTTGACCATTTGTAGAAGATAAGTATCCACCGTGTCTTGTGTATTGACCTTCAAGACTTAGGGTTTTCCATTTATACGAATATATCTTCTTCCATCATTGAATTTAACTGCATAGAAGAAATTTCAATCATAATCATACCTCATAACAGCATGTCTAACAGTAGTTCATCTTCCCAAAGTTTATCTCCGTCGAAACGAGTAAGTGAAATTCCTAATCTGGTATGAAATACTCTTTTTCTTTCTTCCTATTGTGTGCTCAATAACTAATTATGAATATTTGTTGTATATGAATCATGATGACCGATTTTCATCTACTCCTTATATCTTAAGACCTAAATGGACTGTGAAGGCACCTGCCCCTTTCAAATCCGCTCGTGCGGACGCCGGAACATTTGTAAGTTTATTTTCAATCATAGATTTGTTTGAGTAATTCTTCAAGCCTTTATTGAACCCATATGTCTTTGCAGGTTTATGTTCACGTTGTTGGTGTTGGGAAGAGAAGAGATAGAAAGTCGGAGACTCCAATTGATGATGATCATACTGGCAATGGTTCGGTCTCTGCAAACGCTGGTCTGGGAGTTCCTATCCGTGAGTACCCGACAGCTGGACTCCCATTTGACGTTCCCATGGAAAATTCTTGCTCGGACAATGGCTTCATCGTGCCCAAGTGTTATGCATCCCTTTATACCAGGATCTAGAGGAAGTACGGGCATATTGCCCCTACCGAAGTGTGGAGGAAATTTTGCCAACTCTTCTGACTATTGTTGTTGTACTGTTGCCGATTATTGATGAGATGAACAAGAAGAACTTACGTGATGTCAAGAACAAAGAGCTTCATCGATGGGATGACATGATCTCCAATTGCGAGACTTTGAGATTTAATGTAGGTTGGCTCCATCGTTAGCTTGAGGTCATCAAGATTGATAGAGCGATTGTTGCTGCTAACATGATTTCTGCTTCAACTGCTATCATGGAAGAGGAGAAAGCGCTCATACTGGAGTCAGTAAGGATTGAGAAGGCTATCCAGTACTTGAAAGTAAAGACTGAAAACTTTCAGAAGAGGCTTGAAATGGCTTTAAGCAAAAATTATTTGTTGTTGGATGGTTTGCTCTAAATGAGCATTTGAGGTTGTTTTCTGTAGGTTTAAGATTTATTTTTCTTTCTTGGAATGAGGTGGAACAATTGATCATGGAATGAAGGAATTTTTCTGTTCATATTAATTTATTTTATTTTATTGAGTTTTTAACGAATGAGCATTTTGCATGCTCTTTGAAGGAATAGAAATTACATTCGAAATTAAAGTGCATGTTCAAGCATAGTAGGATTTGTGCAACTTGTCGTTGATTATATTCCCTTCCACTCCTCCATTAACAGCCAAGATTTTGTAATATCCACTGGATACTGCCTTGATGATTACGTATGGCCCTTCCCATTTTGGAAAGAACTTGGGAGCAGACATGTCTTGCTGAATATGTTTTGCTGTTTTTAGCACACCAAATCTCCTACTTGGAATGTTCGAGGTCTTACCATTTTGTTGTATGCTTTGGAAACCCTTTGTTTGTAAGCTTCTACATATTTTTCCACTTTAGCTCTCCTTGACTCGAGCATGTCCAGTTCAGCAATTCTTGAATTGGACACTTCGGCTTCATCTCATTGTATTCCACTGGACGTTGCAATCCTTGCTGAAGGAATCTTGATCTCAGCTGGGAAAATGGCATCAGCACCGTAGACGATGGAGTAGGGTGAGGTCCCGATTGAGCTTCTAGGTGCGGTTCGATAGGCCCATAAAGGCATAGGCAGTTGTTCATTCCACATTCGTGGATTATCATGAACCGTTCGACTAAGAATCCGGATTAAAATCTTGTTGGTACTCTCCGCTTGTCCGTTTCCTTGGGGATAAGATGGTGTGGAGAAAATTTGTTTGATATCATATTCCTCGAGCAATTCTTCCACATGTCTGTTGGAAAAAGGAGTTTCATTATCTATGATGATATGTTTAGGAACGCCGAATATACATATGATGTATTCCTTGATGAAGGCCGCAATCGTGACTCCAGATGGTGCTTCGAAGAAGGATAGTTTCAACCCATTTGGTGAAATACTCGGTTGATGTGATGATGTATTCATGCTGCTTTGAAGATGCTAGATTGATTTTTCTGATGATATCCAGTCCCCAGCTGTAGAAAGGCCATGGACTGCTCACAAAGTGTAATGGGAGACAAGGAGTGTGAATGAGATTACCATGGATCTGGCACTGATGATATTTCTGAACATAAGCAGCTGCATCGTCTTCTATGGTCGGCCAATAATATTTCTCATGAATCTGGAGAAATAATTTCCTCTTTTCTTGATGTTCTCCTTCGTGCATTTCTTTCAGGATTGTTGGGATTCCATGTTCGGCCATGCACCTTAGAAGGATCCCACCAAAACTTTTGCGATATAAAATTCCTTCCAGATAGACAAACCGTTAAGCCCTTTGGACGAGTTTGATTGCTTCTTTCTTCTCTAATGGCAAACCATTTTCACGAAGGTATTTGATGTAAGGTTCCCTCCAGTCCCCAGTGTGATGGACTGTTAGAGCTTCCAAATGATGAGGTGGTGTCTGACAATTGGGACAAGATCCTTGCAACATTCTTGACTGAGCCTCCATGGAGGGCCAATAGTACTCGAGCCTATGGAGCCTTCTGTAAAGTGTAACCACCAAAGTTTGTCCGCATATTTCCTCATGTATGCGCTTGAGTTGGTCGTTCACTTCATCATCTCCGAGACATCGTGAAAAAGATCCATCGGGGTTGCGGCAATACAATGCTCCATGTAACAGAAAAAGTTTCTTAATTCTTTGACGCTAATCTTCCTTTCTGTAAGATAACTGCTCAGTTCATGAATGATAGGTGCTCGCCAGTCGCTTGCTTGAGCATCTTCAACTTGAGTGAGCCAGGTGACACAACACGTCTTTGTACGGTGATAGACTTCTCCGCTCTTTCAAATTGTAGTTTGGAAGAAAGAGTCGCCAAACATTCAGCATGCCTATTGTTGGTACAACCAGTATGGATAATTGTTGCATCAACAAAATGGGCTAATAGTCGTTGTGCTTTATCTCTGAATGGAGCAAGTGTTACTTCTTTGAGAGAGTATACATCATTCATCTGATTGACCAATAGCTTTGAGTCGCCTCTTATCTCCAGGTGCATTGCTTCTGCTTGCTTGGCCAAGGACAGCCCTGACAAGAAAGCTTCATATTCTGCTGAATTGTTGGTGCAGTGGAAATCCAGCTTGAATGAGTGTGAGAAGACTTCATCGAACAGGGATACCAACACCACGCCTGCTCCGCCAGTATCATTGCTAGGAGTGGCGGATCCATCAAAGTATAGTAACCATGTTTCCTCTTTAATGACTGAAATTTCTGGAAACTCACCCGGCACATCTTCATGTAGCATTGTGATGTCTTCCCCTGGGAAGGCAGCAAGTAAGTCTGCAACTGCTTGACCTTTGATTTCTTTGGGTGAGACACACGCTATGTCAAACTCTGACATTTGAAGTAACCATTTTGCAGGTCTCCCTATCAAGGCTGGTATTGATAGTAAGAATTTTACAGGATCATCTTTGGCAACTAGTACGACTTTGTTGGACAGTAAATAATGTCTGAACTTCTGGATCGCATGAACCAATGCTAGGCACGCTCTTTCAGATTTAGGGTACCGGAGTTCAGCGTCTCTCATCATACGGCTGAAGTAGTAGATCGAACGTTCGATGCCTTCTTCGTCTTCTTGAGCGAGGAGAGCCCCAACAGCAACATCACTGGAAGTCGTGTATAGTATCAACGGTCGTCCTTGCACTGGGGATTTCATGACAGCGGGTGATAATAGTATCTGTTGGATATTTTGAAAAGCATCTTGTTGGACAGTCGTCCATACAAAACTTGCTCCCTTCTTCATTAGAGGAGTGAATGAAGCAATAAGTTGAGCCAATCCTGGAATAAAACGTCGGATGTAATTTACCCTTCCCATAAAGCTCTGAATCTCTTTAACGGTACGTGGAGGAGGCATGGTGGTAATATCTTTCGTCTTATCTGGGTCGACTTTGATTCCATCTGTCGTGACTTGGAATCCTAGAAACTGCCCAGAAGAAACACCAAATGCACATTTCATGGGATTCATCTTCATTTTATACTCTCTGCATCTTTCAAAGACTTGTCTCAAAACATCTAGGTGGGATGATCGAGTTTTCGATTTGACAACCACATTGTCAACATAGTCTTCTACTTGTTTGTGCATTGTGTCGTGGAAGATAGCAGACATTGCTCGTTGATAGGTAGCACCCGAATTCTTCAATCCGAAAGGCATGGCCGTGTAATGAAAATTCCCAATGGGAATTAGGAACACAGTTTTGCTAGCATCATGTTCATACATATTGATCTGGTTGTAGCCACTGTATCCATCCATAAACGAGAACATGCCATGACCACTGGTTGCATCTATGAGCATGTCGATGTTGGGTAAATGAAAATCATCCTTCGGGCAACATTTATTCAGTTTCCTGAAATCCACACAACATCGGATCTGACCATTTTTCTTCTTGACCGGGACAACATTCGCCAGCCACGTCGGGTGTTGGATGGGTTTGATGAATCTAGCTGCTAGTAGTTTCTGAACTTCAACTTTAATATGTTCTTCGACTTTATGGCTGAACTGCCTGGGCGGTTGTTTTACAGGTTTGGATCCAGGAGTTATGTGCAAGTGATGTGTGACCAACTTGTCACCTAGACCGGGCATTTCCTCATACGTCCAAGTAAAAATATATTGATACTCCTTCAGCAGGCTTATCAATCCCGTTCGTTCCTCTGATGACAGTGCAGAACTGACCAAGATTGGTCTTTGATCTTCCTCCGTTCTGATGTTAATTGTTTCAAGATCATCATTTGTGTAGTTAGTGCCATCTTGCAATTGTCGTGGAGCATCTTGGATTTCTTCATCAGGCAATCATTCATTCTGACATGATTCTTCGGGGCGGGGAGACTTTTCATCGACCTCCCCTGCTAATTGCTAATCTCTGCGTCGGAGGTAAATGATCATTCCTTCCGCATCATAGCTGGTTATGAAGTGAGATCCCTTCGTAGTATGATCGTG
>JAJJWW010008750.1:0-31413 GCA_023531295.1 Papaver armeniacum | reverse complement strand
TGGTTTTGCAAGTAAGCACGGATGCACCGAATATGCCAGGGCTAAAAACAAAAACTCAAATACATACAAACTAAGCACGAGATGCACATAGTTCTCAAGCCATACAAGGTCGACAAGGTGACAAATCAGCATATCATAGCTTTCATGCATTCATTCAGTGGTTAGAGATACATTACCACCACAGTGCGCGGATTTGGTTTAGGCAATTCCACCGGATTTGCTGCTCCTCCTCCTCTTTGGTTGCACGACTTGTACCACCTCTCAAGAGTTCTAATTTAGTTCTCAATATTAGACAAGTATGACAAGAAGCAAAAGAGCAAGAATGCGATGTGACCATGACCTGCGTACTTGATTTATCTTCGGGCGGTCAATTACGGGGGGTTATACACAAATGAAATGACTAGGCTACAAAGCTTAGATGCGGGGGTGGATGTTTGTTGCTGACCAATTATGCTACTGAAAGAAAGTGATGCATATAGAAAATCCAACAGATTGCGAGATGCAAATACTTTTCGGTGGTTTGACACTATCAACAGAGGACTACCTACTAGAGATTATAATGAAAAGATATTTTAAAATGAAGCAAAATGCAGAGTGTAAAACTAAGCTAAGTAAACTACAACAGAATAAGTTACAACAACTAATAAAAGTTGCGGCTAGATTGCCATATAAACTAATAAAAATATACATGATGACTAAGGTGACTAAAAACAACAGCCTAATAAAAACATACATGATGAGTTGTAACAACAATTTCGGAGTATGAATATACACATTTAGGTTGTAAAACAAGAAAGAAAAGCAGCAAGAGCTCAATGCACACTACCAACTCCGCGGCGGCGCAAAAACTTGGTAGGAGCTTAAATGAGTAATTTCCTACGTCTTACCAAGTGCACAGGCCTATTGGAGGCGTGGCAAGCACGGAGTCGATCCCACGGAGAAGTGGTGTGTGCAAGAGTTATCTAATGTTTCACTTAACCCCGATTGTGTGATATGTAGCACAAGAGGTTTGTTTTGAAGTTGTCGATACAACTAGTTTGATATGGTGACTCTAAACTAAAGTAGCAAAGATAGTGTACAATATGTTGAACCGATGTTGTTGAAACATTAGGGTGTTTAACTCCACCCTCTGATCTCATACTAAGTAGTATAGATTTTCGAATTGTTCTATCAAGCCTTCCGGTAAAAGAGGCCTCGATGGATATTTGATGAACTACTCAACTTGTCTCCCCTAGACATTGGTCTTATTACTTACACCGGCAATCACGAGCCAAAGCTAGCCTAGTGGTTCACTAATTTCCTAAGCATACATTCCCTAAGAACAACTTGACAATCAAATTACTTCTTATTTAATCAAAGGTTTCATCACACCCTAATTTAATTGCTAGCACATCATTCAATTGATAAAAACAATTCAAATTGAAACCCCCTAAAACATGGACTAAAAACTCGACTCTGACTCTCTTTCTTCTCAAATCTCTCCTTTTATATCAATCAAACACTCAATAAGTCTTAACACGTACCCAAACCTTGCTACTCGCTCCCTTGACGCCGTCCCCACCTACGATGCGGCATGCAAAGGGGTTTGGTAGATAACCCTAACCCTAGTTATCTTTATCTTAGCTTCTAGGTTGTATAGAAGCTATGAGAGAGATAAGTGAGGGATAGGGTGGCGGGTGAGTCGGTGGATGATGGCGACGAAGAGAATGGAAGTGATAATGGAGTTCGCACGACAGGGGTGGGTGAAGAAGACGGTGGAGGTGAGGGTTTGCGCGAGAGGCGTGGAGAGGAAAGAGAAGGTGGAAGTGAAATGAGTTAGGTCGAGTGGGGGTATAGGGGTATGGGTGTTTCGTTGTGAGGCACTCAACAGCGGGGATGATGAGAACGCTGCCAGCGTTGGATGAACGATGGAGATCCCACGGCCGAGAATGGTAAAGCGGTATTGAGTGATTCGATGTTGAGCGGAGACGAAACTTCGATGCGCATGAAAGGAGCGACCGTAGGATGCGGCAAGATGAGATCTCGACGGCAGAAGTGTACGGGCTCGGATCCGTGTTGCGGGTCGGGTATAGCTCAAGCCCATGTCTTGTGGATGAGTTGCTACTTGTTGGGTTTACCTGTTTCATTGCTTGTGAGCTTTGGCTTTACAACTCCATAGATGCTCGACTCCACTTCTTCGCTCTTTGGGTTCCTCGGTTTCTCAGAGCTTTATTTATTACCTAAAAACACAAAATTAATTAATACAAATATTTATTCTTGAAAACAAAGAAAACTCGGAATACGGGATAATATCTGATTCTTGAGCACAAAAGATGAGTAAAGTGCCAATAAAAAGGTGTATAAATATGCAATATTTGGCACTCATCACCTATAGGTTTAGTTTCTTGGTCTCAACTATACGAAGTTGGTTTAATTTTGTGTAGCGGCTTAATCCTGAGAGTATTCAATTCTGGACAAGGTCCCGTGGTTTTTATGCATTTGCGGTTTCTCGTTAACAAAATCTTGATGTGTCATTTACTTTTATTTTCCACAACTATAATAGTTGTTATTATAATTTAAAGTAAATTACACAAACGTTAATTCCTATTTTACTTGATAGTAATCCTATTGTGTTTGGTTAAGTCTGAACCTCTTATCAAGTAAACATACTTCGTTGTTGTATTGTCTCGATCTCGTATCCATAGACGATCACATCACAGTGTGAACCAATTAGTTGTATTGTCTCGACTCGGTCCATAGACAATCACTTTCGGAGAAAGGACTTATAGGTGAGAAAAGTTTTAGCTTGAGGTATATTTGGGTACCCTCGCTTTTCATCTTTAACCCTTTGCCCAAGCTTTGGAGGATTGAGACCAATTGCAATCGACATAATTTGGAGGAGGATGTGTTCTAATCTTGCAGCATCGTGGGGAAGGAAATGACAAGTTACTTAAGAAATCATCAATTTAGAGTGGGAATCCCGGTGGAGGAGAAGCCATTCTTCACTCGGCAAGCAGTTACTCGAGATGAAAGGGGACAAGACAATATGATCATGATGTTGGTGGATTTTACTAATGCCTTCAATCTAGTGGACAAGACCATGTTGATTGGGGAAGTGCGACACAAATGTCCTAGCATTGCCAAGTGAGTGGAGTTTGCTATGCTAAGCCCGCGAGACTTTACTACAACGAATTCACTCTACCTTCGGCGTCGGGATTACAACAAGACCCTTTAGGGACCTTGTTATTTGCTCTCACTCTACGCCCACTTGTGAGTATGATTTCTACGCAATGCATACTTGATCTGCACGCGTGGTACTTGGATGATGGAATGTTAGTTGGGGATACATTGGAAGTGTCTAAAGCTTTGAGCATCATTCAGGCGGGGGGTGGGGGTGGGTGGGTGTGGGCCAACCGTAGGGTTAAGATTCCTAGGGGGACCAGTTATTTTAAATCTTCAGTTTTGCAGCGACTTAGTTCGGGCTAGAGTTGACAAAATAATTCTCCTAACGGACGCTGTCAAAAAATTGCAAGACCCTCAAAGTGAGCTTCTTTTATTGCGCAGCTATACCGGTGTGTCTAGACTTTATTTTGTTATGAGGACCACTAACCCTCTTGCGCTGAATAGGTACAGTTGTTTCAATTGCTGAGACATATTGTTACAGGTGATGGCGCTGGCTTCAGACCCCTATAATAGCGTATTGCCACCTTGCCAATGAAAGATGGTGGTCTCGGAGTCCATATCATGGCGGATACAAGGAGCTACTGTTATATTGCGTCTTGCAATCAAACTAAAGAATGCATGACATCATACAAGGAGGTATGTGGATTGTCTTCTCTACTTTCAACTTCAATGATATTGCCCCTTCTCTGGCATTGTTATATTTTGATGTTGTGAAGAAGAATATTCCCACAAGCTTCTCTATGTTGGGTTGGTATTCTATGTTATGGCAAAGTAATAGGTTAGCTCATGCTCAAGACTGCCTTAAAGCTATACCCATTAGTGGTTTAAATCAAAGTATTGGGCCACGACAATTTAGGTCCATTTTAAGTTATAAACTGGGCATACCTCTTTTCGACAAGAAGAGTACATGTTCAAGTTGTAACAAACATATGAATATTTTCGGTGACATGCTTTGCATTGTGCTAGTGACGTCGGTCTCAAATTCCGTCATGACCTTGTGAGGATGTTTTTGGCGATATTTGTTATAAGGCTGGCGTGCACGCAAGGAAGGAAGTAGCTCTTGGTTTTTTATCTGATAATGACACTCCTTGAGACCCGCAGATATTCTTGTCTATTGGTGGGAGAATGGTCAGGATGTCTGTTTTGGTGTTTCACCACTCACTGGTGGGGGAGTTCGTACTTTATACCCGACCATGCTATATCTAGCGCTATTACGCGTAAATGCAATAAATACTTAGCCAAGTGCTTGCTTGATGGCTATGGGTTTGGGGTGCTTGCGTTCTCAACTTTGGGCGAACCGGGCTAAGACACTATCATTTCTTGAAAAGGTTGAAAAATTGTATCAAAAACCATGATGCTAACCACCAACTTATTGTACTCAATGTACATGTGAACTTTTATGAAAAAATAAGTATCTGTTTCTCCTCACTATCATTGTGTTATCCGGAAGAAATTATAGAAGTTGTTAATCCAGTGAATTCAGGTGGTATAACAGCATTAGTAGTGATCAGAAGAAAAATTAGAATTTTGGGGGTTTCGCATTCTCCTTCAGTCTAACCAGAGCAGCAAGTTTAAGGTTTTCGCATTCCACTTCAAGAATTACTCAGCTGTCATTGCTACACTCAGCGCTTCTTTGGATTTTCTAACCTGGCTTATGAAGTGAAGATTCGTGTTTGATTTCACACCAGATTTACAGAGTTGTGAGACCAATATTCCTTGACAAGCTTCGCAAACAGTGATCCATCTCTACTCATCAATTTCCCGGGTTCGTCATACTCCATTAGGTTCCCTAAAAAGAAAATTTAACAACTTTGCATGTTAAGATGTACACTTTCTCAAAGATGATAATAACTGGGTTTTGATTTTCAAGATGCTTAATAAGGAAATATGAAAAGTAAAATTAATTACCACTGCTTAGGGCAAGCACCATGGTGCAGTCCATCACTGTTGGAATCCTATGGGCCACTGTAATCACAGTGCAGGGTGCTTAAATCCACCCTTATAATTTTCAGTAGAATCGAGTCTGTTGCATTGTCAGTATAGGCAGTGGCTTCATCAAGTGCTAGTATTCGGCTTCTCCTCAACAAAGAGCGACCTAAACAAAATAACTGTCCCTGTCCCATGCTCCAGTTAGATCCATCATCTGCAACTGCAAAGTCCATTTGATATATCAATAAGTACTCTTTACATAACAGGGGAACGACATGCAGTGGAAAAAAGACTACCTAGAGAATCCAGTCCATCTCCTTTTCCTTGAACTGCTTCTTCAAGCTGACACTTTCTAAGAACCTTTAAATAATGCATGAAATGGGGTACTTGTCAGCAACTCGAATTATTATTGAGGGATGATAGCAGTCACAATTAACGAATAGAAAAATTGTTGACTCAAGTCCAGCTAAAAAGTATACCTCCCACAATTCCTGGTCAGTGTATTGAGATAGAGGATCCAAGTTGTATCTCACGGTTCCATTGAAAAGAGTAGGTTCCTGAGGTATGATCCCTAGGCGTGATCTCAGATCATGGAGTTCGATTGTGGAGATGTCGACGCCATCTACAATAATTTTTCCACCCACTGGCTCAACCAGGCGAAACAGCGCACTAACAAGAGTTGTCTTGCCACAGCCAGTCCTGCCAACAATCCCAATCTTGTGCCCTCCTTCAATTTTGAAACTGATCCCATTAAGAACAAGCGGAGTATCGGGCCTATATCTAACCTGCTCGAGACGGTTTCTTCATTATATTAATATATTAGTTGAACATGCATGGCAAATTCATCTACAAACTTCGAAAGATTTACCTTCAAATCATGGAACTCCACCGTACCTAGAGCTGGCCAACTTGGAAAAAGCTGGTCCCATTCTTTGATTTTTGGGGCTTCACTAGGAATATGCATGTATTGGTTTAGCCTTTCTACAGAAACCATGTAATTTGCTACTGTGCACTTGTTTTGTATAGATAAAAACAAGACCGAGATTTAATGCAAGAGCGTACGACAAAGCCATTCCAACAAAGCCTGCCAGAAATGAAGAGTAATCAAATGTTTCATTAGAATAGTAGTATGGATGTGGTAATAATGAAAGAAATTTAACAATTACAGAACTAAAGGTTCCCAGAGGAAGAGAAACCATCACAAGCACTGAGGAGGAAATGACAACTGCACTCAGTATTTCCAAACGCTGGATCAACCACTCGTTTGCTGAAATAGTGTGGAAAGAGGACTGGAGTTTTTGTCCAAAAGATCCAGACTCTTAGCAAAGAATCTATCTTCGACCTGAAATGCTCTGATCATCATTGCTCCTGCTACGGATTCGGCAAGATGGTTTGCAATCATAGACTTTGTTGTTCCGTTGATTCGCATGAACTCTTTTGATCGCTAAGCAAAGTAGTATTTCTATGAGTAAAAATACACGACGAAAGTTAGTGGATAAATTGAGGAAGTTTCAAATTTCTCAGAACGAACTTGTACTTTACCTGTAAACAGACTGCCAGGAATAGCATGGGTACAGAGACAACAACAGCTGCCAAGTTATAACAGCCAATATGCCAAGATTAGCATATACAGTAGAGGTTGAACTAACAGCAACTACTACCCCAAATGGAACGTCAAGGTCTAGAATACTCAAATCAGAAGACACCTATTTAAGACAGAAACATGAGTATTCATTAATCATGTACTTCTAGGCAAAAGTTTATACTTAATTCCAACTTCAAATGACTCTCACCCGGCTCAGTATCCTTCCCAGAGGCGTGGAGTCATAGAAAGACATTGGTGCATCGAAAAGAGAGTTCAATAACTGAGAAAAGAAAGACTTTGATGACTGGAGACCCAAAGAAACTGTCGAAAAAATTCTCACAAGTAAAACTAGTATTGCGCTACATCCTATAAGTAGGTAAACGACGATCAGTCGTAGTTTGGTTACACGTGGGTTCTGAACATTAGCTGCCATCCAAGAATTTTGTAGTATTTGGACACCCACAAACATGAGGTGACTGAGAATTGCTAAAAAGAAGTAGATGAAACCTCTGTTCTGGTTCAGATACTGTATGTAAGGTTTCAGACTGTCTCCAATTTCTTTCTCCTCAAGCTTAATTAACTGGGGACCAACAAATTGTTTCAACGATTTCTCACAATGACTGATTGTAATCTCTTCCGAACAGGTTCCATAACTCAGAGAAGAGGATACTTCAGCAGCCCTGTCAGAACCAGCTGCATCATTATGTGCAGTAACAAGTTCACGAAATCCTTGACAAGAGGCTAACATCATATGATAAGGAGCTGCACATAAGATTTGCCCATCTGACATCAGCTGCAGTTTCCATCAAAAACAAACATATGAGCTGTAATGAAACTAAAGTTGTCTTACGGCTAAAACTATTATAATCATTCTAGGAGATATATATATCAGACAGAGGAATGACAGCGAAGATGTAAGGATCAAAACTGTTATCTAACCAAAATAGAATCAAACGTTGGAAGGAGGTCGACTTGATGTGTCACAAGTAAGACTGTCTTTGATGATAGAGCTCCCAATAGGTAGTCCTGTTCAAACCAATTTAAAAGAAAAATGTTATTTCATCTTGATCCTGTATTACTTTTACTTTCACGTTATCATGAAAAATGAATCGTAAGCTCACGTAAAATAGGCTTGTAGTAGTATGAGCATCTACTGCGCCAAACGGATCATCCATGAGATATATATCAGCATCCTGATACAGTGCACGAGCAAGTTGGATACGCTGCTTTTGACCACCACTCAAATTAACTCCTCTTTCTCCAATTTCAGTTAGATCACCAAAAGGAAGTAGTTCAAGGTCCTGTAAAAGTGAACACTTCTGTAATGTTTCTTGGTATCTTTTATTATCCATAGCGCATCCGAAAAGAATATTATCTCGTATACTTCCTGACTGGATCCATGCTGTCTGAGAAACATATGCAATTTTCCCATACACTTGAAACTGTGAAATAAGGGAGAGAAATGAACAACATTAGTTATTTATGGCTGTCAATTTAATGTAATAAATTAGACAAATATGGCATTCTGAGCAAACAAAGAAAGAAAATGACTGTTAGTATAAAGGGCTAACCATTCCCCAATGTTTGGAACCTCTCCAAGAATTGCTGCTAGCAAAGTTGATTTTCCTGCACCAACCTCACCGCAGATAGCAACCTTCTCACCGGGTTTGACCTCTAAATTTATATTGCTTAACGTAGGCTTTAATGGATTCTCTTCCCATGAAAAGTTACCTGACTCGATAAAAATGGCAGGCTTAAATGGCCCTGTATTTTTCTTTTGCCTGGCATTTCCAATCTGTATCTCCGGTGCTCCAAGGAATTTCACAATCCGTGCAAACGCAACTTTTGCTTGAATTACTACTCCTATGATCTCAGGGATCATTCTAACAGGATCCTGAAAAGACGTAAAGTCGCTAGGAAGGTGAATGCATTACTAGCATAAAGAGGTATACCAAGAAAGTAACATGCACCAAAAGTAGCCGCCAAAACCAATACAGGAGATGACCAAAAGAGAAGACTATTATATGCTCTCCGGAGTTGCACTAGTGACACCCACCTGATTTCCTCTTTCCTCAACTTCTCAATAACACCCTTAAAATGTGTTTCCCATGCATACATCTTCAACACCTTCATGTTCATGATAGCTTCTGACATAGCCTTCACCCTCTGATCTTGTGCAACCATGAGCTTAGTCTGAAATTCATGTTGAAGCTTGGCCAAGGGAGTATTGCATAACACAGTCAGTATTATAACAACAAATGCTGCAAGTGTTGCTAGTCCTACAGCCTGAACAAGAACGACTAAAGCAATACAAAGCTGGAGACATGTTGTCCATATTTGATGAAACCAATATGGGAACTCACCTATTCTATACGCGTCAACAGTGACATAGTTGGTGATCTCACCAGAGGAATGCACCAACTTAGCAGCACTAGAAAGCCTCAATTGCTTTTTGTAGATAGCAGCTGAAAGAAGAGACCTAACTTGGACGCCTATTAATCTACTGCGGAAGTACCATTGCCTTTGTGCCAATGACTCCATGCACTTTGAGATGAACAGTGATACAGCCAGCACATAGCCCTCGTATTTGAAAGCTTGTTTACCTTCTGCGACTTCAATGAAGGCTTTAATAAGAAGAGGTCCAGCAAAAAGAGTGACTATTTTGACCAATGCAAAGAACCCAGATATTAAGATCTGTTTCCAGTAACACCAAACTATTGCCCATAAAACTGATGGCGGTTTAGACGCACAAAGTTGTTTTTGTTTATTCAAGTTCTCTGTAAACAGTAAGTAACAACTCTCCGCTCGATCTACCTTTCGCAGTTGTGGTATATCCTCATTGTTAAGGGTTTGCGCCTTTCCTTTCTTCAACAACGAATTCAACCACCAAAATGTCGCCTTGCTAAGCAACCCTGCTTTGGCAAAGGGAGTTTCACTTTTACAGTTATTCGTATTCGTTTCAGCATGATCATTAGATTCGCCATTCAAAGGAGTATAAAGAAGATCTTTATTGTTAATGTCTTCCGATTTGTATCCCTCCGAAGTGCATAATAACAGAAGAACTGCTCCCGGCAAGGATAAAATATCCAAGATAATGTTAACTGAAACTGTTCGGTGGCTAACAACAACCAACAGCGATGAAAAACAAAGAACCCCCACAACCAGACATGTTACCATACAGCTAAGCCTCAAAATGCCTTTCGAGAATTTCCATCCCCTTAAGCTGAAAGTTAAACTTAGAAGCAACCACGTGAACCCCTGAAATAACACTACCAGCCACCGATGTAAAGGTAACACATTCCTCTGTTTACTGATCAAACAATCTTCAATAATCCAAATCCCCAAACCCAAGTAAACCAATCCAACACCACCGTTATAAAGAGCGGAATAAACTTCCGAAGGAGTATATCGATGGATACCGGTTACAAATTCAACTGTCCTTGACGGCAAGGCCTTGGAAGTTACGGTTAACAAGAACATGAGTAACAACAATATATCTAAACAAATGATAATGCCATTGTGTTCACAAGAAAAGGGATAAGTAAAGATTAGAAACTCAAAACTACATGCCTTTCCTCCATTGATACATAAAGAAACGGAATCTCCACAAAATACACCCCAAACACTATCCATCATGCTGTTTTACTAACTCGATTTTTCAATTCTGCATTTGTTACAAGAAACAAATATGCCGTTAAGGGATGTTAACAATACTTGTCAAGATATTGGCTTGAACGCTATGATCATATAATGAAGCAATGTTGAACACCAAACTTTTCTCAGTACGATCCTTCTGTATATATCCTTGGGAGCTAGATAAAAAAGCGGATGATGAAACCACAATAAGAACACTAGTAAAATTTACCTAATGGGCAGCATGAATATTGATATGTAAAGATAAAAAAACAAATGAAACCCCGTAGTTGGAAACAGAGTTTATTAAGTCAAATGAACAAACATGATATGTGCAACTTAAAGATGGAAATGCTCACCATTATTTCTTTTTTTCTTCTTCTTCTTTTTGTGATGATAATGGGATTGAGAATATGAAATCTTCCATAGATTATAGAGATAATAGGTGCGAACCAAAATCCAGACTTAACCATTTCTTTAAACTTGAGTCTTACAACTTTCATTTTTTTTAAACTATTCCCATTTGAAAAATGTTCCCATGTCCAACTTATGTTTTGATGCTCTCTCCCTCTACTTTTCTCTCTTTTAAAAGAAATAAAATATAGGACTCACTGACTCAGACTGATGTTGATGGTGTCCACTATAAGATACTCCATTAGCGACCGATATGACAGCAATTGGAACCGACTTGTTTATGTTATTTATGTAACGTAGTTGCAGCATCATGTGGTGCCATTTCCATCGTCAGGCAACAATGGGAACTAATATTACACCTACATATTTTTCTTGGCAGACAGATATCATGATTTATAAAGGGGATACTAAGTGATGATACCGTTTTAAAGGGGTATCACTTTGTTTGGGGTGTACCAAATTACACAAAAAGACACGTAGCTATTGTCATTGGGTTGGTACACCCCCAAGTAAATTGGTACCCTCGTTAGCAACCTTGAATTTTTCGTCTTTTTTTTTTTTTCACTGTGGGGACATTGGGGGTTACAAAATCAATTGATGAATTCCATGGGATTTTTCTTCTTTTGTATCACATGCATTAACTAGGTAAGATCTACTAGACTTACTATGTCAATATAGCAGTCGTCCAAGAAAATATGAGACATTGCATCTAAAATTAATTAGGCTTTTGTTAACTTGTACAATCGTGCACAAAAAAACAACCAGTCATTATCAATGGAAATTTAAACAACGTTTATAGTTCTTTGTAAACATAGTACTTCTTCGGTCTCCTTTAATATCCATTGAGCTTTCTTATAGTGCTGGAAATATGAGTGACTCCACAATCAAGTCCTAACCACTTCCATCAACCTTGATAGAAAGGCTCTCGAGCAGGATGAAAAAGTCTTTTTGATGATTGAGAAATGCCTTTTAGCCTCTTTCTCAATTGAAGATTCAACGATGAAAGTTGTATCTCAAAAAAGATACAAGCAATCGCGCCAAGTTCATAAAACCAAACCAAAATAATACAGTTCAACAATGAATTCAGCATCAAGTCAAGCTTCACATGAGACTTCATTTTCCTAAGTAGTTGAGAAAAAATAATCTTGAACATCATATAAAAAGTAAACTACTTGGGTTACAACTTTAACTAAAAGGTAAGCTAAATAATACACTAGTGAAATAAAATATAGAAACATAAAATAGTTAGGATAGATCTTTAAGACTCAGTGAGCGTCGTGGTTAGAACTTAGTTTCTTTACCGATAATGTTAGAGCAATGCTCGGTTGAATCCACAAGTTTTACTATCTCAATCTTGTCGTCAATATTAGATGATCCAAACTACATCTTGATTTCTAGTCTGCTAAGTCAAGTCTTGGACTATGTTAGAATTTGGTAGCTGAGTATCAGACATCACCCTCAAAGATTGAGGATCGACGAAGACATTTGAAGAACTTTTGTATGAGGTATGTGGAGACCGAACCATTGTATTTTACTTACTATCTTACCATTCTATATATTGAGACTATGTCGTATGACTTCTAGTATATTTACAAAGAAGGAATTTCGAGTCAAGCTTTTCTTGTTAAAAATCTCGAAATATGATTCTAACATAGATGTTCAAATGTCCTTAACAATATTAGTTCGAAACAATTTATTGGTTGAGAATTAACTTGTGGATCATTTGAAAATAGCCCATTCACTTGATTTTATCATTTGGGAATGTTTCAAACATCATAAGAGAGAAATTCATAACTTCTGATATTTCTGTTTATGGTAGGTTGACAAGCCCGTTTGCAAACCATAAATATCTGATTTCAGAAATACAAGGAAGGTTGGAGAACCTGTTCGCAAAACCACAAGTTCGGATTAGGAAAAGTTCATAAACCAAAGTTGGCAAAACCGTGGTGAACTGATTTTTAATGTTGGTATAAAAGGCTTAAGGTTGGTGAAGCCAATCGGCAAAAACGTGCCCATATGAGTTCATAAGCCGGTACGGTTGGCAAACCCGATCATGACTGTGACCATTTGAGTTCTCGAGCCGAGAGTAAAGGTCGGCGAACTCGGTTCACGAACCGTAGCTTCCGACTCGTGAAATAGCCTTATAGTTCGAGAACCGTCTCATTAATCGTCCCAAAAAATCTAGCGGATGCTCAAAGACTTATTTTTTAAATATGTATAACATTGGTATGACTCTCTTAAACACTTTCAATACTTCATTGATCACTTAAACACTTATATGTGTGCATGACGATTAAACTCTTAAGTGTTTTAATGAGCATCATATTGCTTATTGTTCACATGGAATATTTGCCAAATTGAAAAGTCATTATACACGGCTTTAACTGGACCATTATGTGTTTTTTTTATTGTATTTTCAAGACCTAAAGTGTTTGCTTGATTCCCAAGTTATCTTAGCTTGAATTCTAAGAAACCCTCAGTCATGAAAATCTATAAATAGAGATGTTCTTTCAACTGGGAAATTTAATCTCTGAAACTTTGTGTCCTAGTTGAGATAGAATCGTCCTCTATGAAATACCTCATCATAGGCCCGGCAAAGGTGTAACCAATACTTGTGAAGTCTGTGAACGTGGTCTTCTTGATTCCTTCATATCCAATTCTCTTGGTTGCAAGGAATCAATCCCAAAACCCCCTATTTCTAAACTTCAATCGTCATTTTTGCTTAATTTTCTTCATGGGTTTTGTTTCAAATGCAATGTGCCTTCTTCCTTAATTGAATTGGTTGATTGTGTCTGTTTGGGTGTTTATGGATATCATGGATGGGATGCAACTATTAACGATTTCGTTTCGGCGCAATAATGGAAAGTTCCCGGTGGAAGAGAGAGAAGACAAAAAGCGAAAAGCTGAAAAATATCTAAACTATTAAATCGGGTCATGGACCACTCATTAAAACCGTGTGTTTTATTAAAATCTCGGCCGTTTAAACTCTCAAGATCCATTGGTTAGGAGACTTTGTGACAAAGTCTGTAAGACTGAGTCTGTGAACGGATCGCGCCTCATATATCTTTGAGTAATAGTATATTTTTGTAAAAGTTAATCGCTTTTGTCAAGAGCACTCATAGTTGTAGTGCGTGCATTTATATTTTCAATTTTTATCTTTTTTGTCATTCTTGTATCCAAATGATAATTATAAAAAATAACAATAGCCAAATAATTATCAGTAAATAAATAAAATAAATTATCACTGAACCTTCCAAAAAATAAATAAATTATCAGTCGATTACAATGAAATAACGACACTCTTGTTGTGGAAGTATAACAATTGAACCGGTCAAACACTGAGTGGTCGTACTACTGGGAGAGTCAGGTCAACTTTTGTTCTTTCAATTGGTCTGTGTTTGTCCCATGAATAGTTCAATGGATTCATATATGTCGCGAGCTACGTCTAATGCTAAAATTTTATAACGAGGGAAGAATCAAGAATCATTTTTTAATTTATTTTCCTAGCAAACCTGGATTTCGTAAGTAAGCATGTCCATTGGTAACAACATCTTTATATTACATACTTTTGTTTCAGATGAAAGGGCCTAAGATTTTATTTATATTATATACTCGGGGAACTTATGTCTAGCCCCTTTTTTTTTTATATGAGCAACCAACCATTAAGATTAATAATATCCGTAACCCATAATTATACTCCCTCCGTTCCAATTTACTTGCTTTTTTAGGGTTTTTCTTGTGTTCCAAATTAGATGATAGTTTTATTATTTTTCCTCAATTCTCACTAATTTACCCCTGCTTTGGAATCACACTAGAGAATTAATACTCATCGTAATCAACACAAAAAATTACTTTGATTTTTAAATATACCCCATGGAGGATATATATACTCAATCTTGGAATGTTTGGTAGTACATCCCAAGTAAATTGTTACGGGGTTGATAACTTTCCTAGAATCTAGAAACACAAAACTAGGCTATTTAACTCTTTAAGTAGGAATTAATATGGGTATTATTGAAAAGATTTTACTCTCTCTGATATTTCTTAATCTCCGTGAAAAACTCTACAACGTCAAGTAAATCGGAACGGAGGGAGTATTAGTTTACTAAATTAACCTTTCGGAATTTAGCATCTGATATTTTGTTATTTTAGGAAAATTTAGTTTTTTATATGGGCGGTGAAAAGGGTCAAAGGAGCAAAGATTTAGGAGAATTCCACAAATCATGTTATTCTTATTTATCACGCCGTCTTGTTCGCTTAGTTTTGTTCTTTATCCTAAACAGTCAAATGAGAAGCCATTAAAACCATTCGACATACTCAGAGCATCCACCAATAGATGTGATAAGTTTTTTGATTTTCTTGTTTATCACGCCGTCTTATTCTCTTAGTTTTGTTCTTTATCCTAAACAGTCAAATGAGAAGCCATTAAAACCATTCGGCTACTCAGAGCATCCACCAATAGATGTGGTAAGTTCTTTGATATTCACACTTTAAATTAGGATTTTTTCCCAAACATCACAGTAGAGAACATGATGCGTATTGGGTTTCAAAAATACTTCAATTTGTTTTTTCACACTTCTCCTTATTGTGATCTTGATAAATATTCATTTGTTAAAAAAAAGAAACAGGTGATACTCTTGTTATTTAACCTGGCGAGATTGGGGTATACCCAAACTAATTGGGGTATACCCAATGAGAAGGGGACATGGTGTGTCATTATTAAAAAGTGTGATTTTACTTTAATACCCTTGAAATAATTAAATCAAATAAATTCATTTCTTAATTTCATTAACCATAAAATTAAAAACTAACCAACTCTTAATCTTCTCTTCTTCTTCATCTTCATCTTCCATCAACCAAACCCATATAAAAATCTCAACTTTGATTTTCCAAAAAAATGTTGACTCTACCAAATAAAAGAAGACTATAAATGATGTTTAAACTTAAACCCATCATTGTGTTGTGTGATTTGATTGTTATATCAAAGTTAGAAATCGAAATTTATGATTTCCGTGTCTTCGGCCCAAGGTCGTGACATGCATATCTTGCCGACTTTTCATAATGACCATGGCGGCGATCGTAAAAATTTTCAACAAATTCAGGGTATTTTTGAAGACCTTGCCGCCAATACAGCCTAAGGGTATTTTTGAATACCTTGCCGGCCAAAAACAGCCGGAAGGGTATTTCTTGAATACCTTGCCGGCCAATAATTTTTTTATGTCATCTCCTATATGTCAAAAACAAAAAGTCGGCAAGGTCGACGATGAAGAAGATCATGCTTGGCCACTTTTGGCTGGGCGAGGTCGGCGATGAAGACCTTAGGCCACTTTTGGGCGGCGAGGTCGACGATGAAGATCTTGCCGGCCACTTTTGGCCTAAGATGATCTTCATTAGTCGACCTTGCCGACTTTTCATACTTTCGTAACTAAAAGTGTTGATTTATTCTTTGATTTTGAGTATGATTTCCTATACATGATTTGCAATCCCTTTTAGAAGTATTTTGGTTGTGTGCTTCATTTTCGTTGCAAGAGATATTCTCAAAAAAAAAAATCATCAAAAATCATCCCACAAAAGTCAATCAAAAACAAAATTTCATAACTTAAAATTCATAAGTTTTAATCTATTCAATCAATTTAAACTTAATTAATTAATCTAATCAAACTTTTAGTGTTAATTAAACGAGGGCAATTTTGCGATTTTGAAAATATTTGGTTAAGGGGTGACCTCTTTTACTTCAAAATGATCCTATTTTGTCTCATTGGGTATACCCCAATTAGTTTGGGTATACCCAATCTCGCCAGGTTATTTAACATATAATTAAAAAAGAAAGAGAGAGAGAGAAATGAATCAAGAGTATATGTGCAAGTAGGGCTGCACATGGTTCGGTTCGGTACGGTTTTTGGCCAAAAAACAACCGAAACCGAACTACTCGGTTTTCTAATATTGACAACCGATGAAACCATTTAGCCTACTCGGTTTCATTCGGTTTTGAAACCCGCTGCTTTGCGGTTTTAAACCTCCCGGTTTCGGTTAACGAAAATTCTGTCGGGCTTCACAAAATCGACAGACAAATTTATTAAAGACAGAAATTTATAAATTCACATGTCTCACAAACTGATTGTTTAATGTGTCAAATACATCAAACCCCAACAGTCTAAACTAAACCAAAAAATCTAATAACTAAAACAAAAAATCCAACAAATTTATTCATTCTCGGCATGAAGGGGTGGGCATCCAAAGTATCCAATTGCACTTGCAACTCCAACAGAGGCCTGCATCACAACCAACCAAAACTAAACATCGGATGGTAGTTGCATGACTAGATAAGAAATTAGAAGTTAAAAATGGTGAGAATAAGGATAACCTATAATCATCTTAACATCATATACGTACAACAAAGAATTGTAAAAAAAAAAAAAATCAAAACCCACCAACCTGCTCCTTAATCATTTTTAAGTCATTGAATTAACCAAAATCAAATTCAACAAGGAACATACACACAAGAAGAAATCGGACTAAAAATCGGAGACAAGATAAAGTTAATTCGACAAAGCATAATAATGAAATCAAAGACAAATTAACACGCTCTATGCATCGATTTACGTAATGAAGTTATGCAAAAATTGAATTGAAAAATTAAACAGAGAATCCCTAAACATATAGATTCATTAGATCGTCGACATCATCAATCGTCGACATCATCAATTGAATTGAAATCAAAGAAAGGGATAACGGATCTAATAAAGAAAAATCAAAACTTTGAAGAACAAAAGTAAACCACATAAACAATCTATTAACCTAACATTAGATCGTCGACATCATCAATTAATCAAAACCCAATGTTCAATAAGAAAATAAACAAAGAAAATCACATAAAATCAACTTACCTGAGGTGCTTGATTAAAATCTTGCATGGTCGTGCGTGTGCTTAATTAGTTGATTCTGTGGATGGAGAAGAAGGAAAACAATAAAGAAAAGAAGGTAATGGTGATGCAGTGGTGGTGTTGAGTGAGATGGTGGTGAATCTCTTTGATTCTCTTCACTCACAATTAGAGAGGTCGGAGGAATAACAGCCGAGAAAATAAAAAAACGAATGAAAGAGAAATTTTATAGGAAAGAAAGAGATAAGGAGACTACTAACCTAAATCGATGGATATAATTAATTGTATAAACATGGATGGATGGCTAGGATAAGTTGATGTATATAGGTTTCGGTTTCATCGGTTTTTCTCGTGACGGTTTTGAATAACAACCGAACAAAACCATAAGTGTCGGTTTCTGAACTCGACAACCTAAACCTAAACCGTATGATTCGGTTTCACTTCGGTTCGGTTTATATTGCAACGGTTTCGGTTCGGTTCATGGTTATGGTTCGGTTTTGTGCAGCCCTATGTGCAAGCGCTTGCATCAACTTGAAATAAAATAATATCAAAAATCTTAAATTTGTAAATTTAAATGAAATTTTAAATAAATGAAAATTTTAATTTTTGTAGAAGTCTCCCAAAATCTTTCATATTTTGCAAGATTTTCTTTAAGGCAAATATACACATAAATATCATTCAAAGTCTTAAAAATTGGTAAGTATGCAAAGTCTTTAAAAAAATTGTTTATAACGAGTAACACAAACTTTGAACGAGATTTCACAAGTATATAATGAGTAACATATATTTATAAGGAGTTTTCAAGTATACAACCAAAAGAATACAATATTTTGAAAATCTACTAAAATCTTTGGTAATCATAGAAAGTATTTATTGAGTAAACCCCCATCAGACTTCACGAAATGATGAAAACAACGATTATCACGACTGTGATAATTACAATTTTCAAAGATAATTTGAAATTTCACGAGAACATAACCATAAAAGCCAACAAAAACACACACAAAGAAAAAAAACACCAAAGTATATCATGATTAATCGGATTAATTGATTCATTCAACACTATACTCCTTCATGAAGAGATTCTAAGACTCGTACACAAACTATATGAATGGATCTGGGCTATAGATGTAATGATTGATGCATCAAACCTAAAAAAAAAAATATTACCTGATGGTCGAGAAGTGAAGATGAAGATGAAGAAAATATAGTTTACCTGAATATGATTCTCCCGAAAAAGTTTTTAGAAGAAATAATACAAAACCCAAAATAGTAGCAACAGTTTCTCCCATAATTATCGGTCTTCAAAGTCTCTTAAAAGGAAAACAAAATCTTGTTATGATATGCTAGATAAAGGGAACGATGAGATTAAAAAGGAAACTCCCACCAAAAACACACACAAAAAATGGCCACTAATTGACCACTATCTAAATCAACGATTTTATTAACTTTGCAAAATTATAATTAACTAACGAAGGTTAAATAAGTCCATCTTAAAATGTAGAATTACAATTCAAATCTAAAACTAATAATCTTAGCCGTATGATGTGAATTTTGGGCTACACATATATAACATCTTAATGTTGGGTTTCTAAAAGAGAAAGGAACAAAACTTGGGTTTCTTAGAAGTTTTCACTATATACTTTTGTTCCAGATGAAAGGGCCTAAGGTTTTAGAATGAAATTAGAGTATGACAATCTAAAACATCAACTATCAAGTAAATCATTGTTACAATGAATCAATGGATTATTTCCAGTGGGAACACTGGGAGGTTAAGTATAATATTAGAAGAAAATCGAGTTATGAAAAAATTTAGGGATATTTAATGTTTGGTACCTGGCAAATGACCAACACATTGCTTTGGTACCCAACATTTTAAATATTAAGGGTTGGTACCTAGATCCGTCAAAGACCGTCAAGTCAAACGGTTGACTTGACCAAGTTTATAATTCTAACAGATGTTATTATATAAATCATAACAGTGACTATGTACTAACGTCCCGTTATAAAGCTCCACTCGTGTCCGAATCTGAACATGACACTTCAATATACGGCCACGATTAAAAGCTTCTAATAAAACCCTAAAAATAAAATTTCCATATCGTCTTCTTCCCCATGTCTCTGCAACTCCAAGAAAAGATTAAAAGTCAATCAATCAACTTGCCGATTTCCATTAGAGTCATTCATAGTGAAATATCTCTCTTGATTCCATTAGATTATCAAAGCAATCCACAATCCAAAATCACCATCTTTTATTTTGCAATCTCAAACCCTAATATTCAATCCAAAATCAACATCTTCTTCTGATTAAAAAAAGATGAATTGGTAATCGACAGGTGGAATTCAAAAACAATTGTAGTGAATTTTATGTCAAGTTTGTAGTGAACTTTTTTAGGTTTTGATTCTATCTTTTGAATCTTCTCAGGGTTTAATCGACTAGGAAATAGGGTTTGTTTATGAAGAGTTTTGATTGTGGATTTGATAGTTGATTGAGTTAATTAAGGGATCTTGGTGGGGATATTGATCCAATTATGTGTAGAAAATTGATTAAATTCTGGTTTAATTTGGGTTGATTGTCTTGAGTGGAGATATCAGTAATTGGTCTTTGTGGATATCAGTAATTGGTCTTTGTTGATTTGATTGTTAGTTCTTTAATGGGGTTTGAAATGATCACGTGAAGTTGGGGATGGGTTTTAGCTTAATTTCGATTGTGGTGGTTGTGGAGGATGTTAGTGGTGGTGGAGATGTTGGTTGTTGGTATTTTCTCTAAATCTGTGTGTTTTTATTATTTTTGAAGATTCAATGTTGAAATTAAATACAGTTTTATTTCCTGATTTGTGTTATGAGTTAATGAATCGGGGAGTTCCAACCTTCACGCCATGTTTGCGACTATGGTGCTGGTGGTATGAGCTGAAGAAGCTCTGCAACTGTTGTACTTTTCATGGTAGATAAGTTGTGAGGCAGCATTTTTTTTTTTTGTAACGGTGAGTTAACGCTGTTAACAAAAAAATATTTATTAATAATTTAAATTATTTAGTTAACAGATTGTTAAGTCAAAGGTTTAACTTGACGGTCTTTAACGGATCCAGGTACCAACCCATAATATTTGAAATATTGGGTACCAAAACAATGTGTTGGTCATTTGCCCGGTACCAAACATTAAATATCTCAAAAATTTAATTAAATCTCAAAGCTAAAAAAAATAAAATAATAACATTGTTGCTAATGGGGTATAGTTTATTTCCAATGATACCAAAGAACCATATTATTAATTAGAAACCGGCATAGTGTTGTGAAATAGAGAAGGAGACGCATAGTAGAGGGGAATAAGAGAGAGAGAGAGATTTCTTATTCATATGACCCCCCTTGGATGACCACCATGTTGAATTAAATTGTCTCACTAAAACCTTGCCAGTAAACCTAATGGGAAAAACTTGGACAAAGGAAAAAGAGCAAAAAAAAGATCAACATTTTGAAAATAAAATAAAATAAACGTCAATTAGATGTTTCCTCGTTAAAACCATGTCGAGAAAACCACATGAGATAAAACCTGCAACGAATAAAAAGAGTACAACTTTTGAGGATTCATGGATGCTACTCAATTATATGAACAAGTATAAAAAAAAACAATACTTTTAGTATATATCGTAGACAGTTTTGTGCAGGCATAATATTAAAATACAGATTTAAGAAAAAAATTATGCTATTAAAGCGTGGATTTTTTATGTTTTGAAGGACTCCTCAAGAGACCTATAAAGTTGATAACATCAACTAATTAATCCAGATTTTTGTTCGTACCAAATTTCTAAAACACACATAAGAATTGATAAACATGATATAATCGAGTCGATGTCTTCCGAATATAATCCGATTCCCAAAAAGGATTAAAAATTTGAATAAGTTCCCAACCACACTTCTTGTGTGAATGCAAGATCACCCTTCAAAGACTAGCATGCCAAATGTATTATATACGAGGAGGAAAATATTATTGAATCAATCCTGGGTCCGAGGAAAACAAAATCCTCAAATCTTTTACGACGAACATGTTTCTCGTGTAACACATTTATGACTACACCAACTCTGTAATTTTTAGGCTTGTCAATTTAAAGGTGTTAGTCTTGGATCCAAAATTGCGTCAATCAAGCGAGATTAATCCTACCTAATTTGGGTTATATGTCAATCATTCACATTTTTTTTATATTCCTATGCATAGGTCGGGGTTCACAACCACCATAATTTGTTATTTCAATAGCTATTATACATGAATATTCGAAAATCTTTAGCTTACTACAATCCCACAGAATTCTCAAATGCATATATATATTGAAGAATTCAATCAATTATTAGTACCAGCGTCCGCAAGCATCATAGCTCCTCATCTTCAAGCGAGACGATATTATATTTGAGAACGTGAATCATAATTTGATAGACTCAATTGGAGCACTACTTGTAGCATCTCTTAGAACGCTACTTGTTTGCTATATGTTAGTGGATTTTCCTCTTGAAGAGGAAAAAGCGTATATCAAAGCAAGATGAGACATTTCATGCCGATCATTTAACGACAACCTTTATTGTTTTGATCGTGATGGGAGAGAAATTGATATAACATTTAAGTTAGTTAACATGAGCTTCTGATAGTGTATAATCTCCTCATGATCATGGCATAAATATTTTCGTCTCATATAAAAAAATAAGTTTCATAAAGTATTATTCTATTAAATCGAGGACATATACTCATAATACTTTTTGGATTTTAACAATACCAGTTGGATTGTAGATAATGACTTGTAGAATCATAAATTTTTTTCCTGATTTTTTTTTTTTGTAGTATACTTGGCATACAAATTTAACATCAACCACAGATAAAAATATATAAAATATATTTAACCAAAAACATATAAAATATGCAAATAAAACTCCAAAAAAATGAAAATCGTGACCTATAGGGTCAGCAAGATAATGATTTTGGAATGAGATTTTGGACACTTCTTTTTCAAGTGAAGTTAAATTCGAGAACAATTTAGTCACTAGGACTAACAATTTAGGCTAACATAGGTGCGAACCAATTGATCTTTAGTGTCCTCAAAATATTCCAACTACAAGTGGAAAAAATTCGAACTTTGGAGATTATTACCGAGAAAATATAAAATTTCTCAATATCTTTCAAGAATGTAGCAATTTATTCACTGATATTTGTTATCAGTTTAAACCATAAAAAATATATAGAAAAAAACCAATTCCAAATATTGGTTTAAATGATCCATCTGAGATTAATAAAGAAATCATTATCGTTTTTCTTTGTAGAGAAAAATTTGCTTCTTGAATGAATGATGATGATTTCTTTGACGGAATAGAAATCAATAACCAAAATCATCTAAAAGTTCTTAGAATGCCAATTTTTACATCTCATTTTCAAAAAAAAAACTTAATCGACAAAACAAAAAAGTATCATCGTTTTAGCCATCGCATAGGAAAAATCCACTTATGTGGTTGACAGATGGTTTCTTCACAGATGATCCTTGTATAGAAACTAGGAAACCAAATTTAGTTGGTCATTGGTTTTTCAGGCATGCACGTGATAATTATCGTAAAAATAATTAAATTGCAGTTACACCAATTTTTGGTGATTACAGTTTCATCAAAAAAAAAAAAAAAAACTGTAAACCATCTTTAAATGAATTTGTTTTTTGTTTCTTTATGCAAAATTGGAGACGAAAATACCAATTTTTGGCGATTTCTAGTTTCATTAGAGGAATAGAAACTGTAAATCATCTCTTGATGGATTTTTTTTTCTTTCTCTACTAGTATAACACGCACGCGCGATGCGCCTGCATTCCGTTTGTTCCGTAATTTTATTATTTTCGTGTAAGAGTCAACGATCAAAGTAAACACCCAGTCAATTGTCAAGTCAACAATGCGATGCCCTATAATATGGAACTGTTCTTGACCACATCAAGGGTGTGGCAAACAGCTTGAAAGACATGTACCCGAAGCTAACCCCACGGTGCAAAAAGTGGAAGCTAGAGAGACTTTCACTTGTAAGTTTTAAACCCCGGTTGGATGATCCGAGCCGCAAGGTCCAGCCGCTAAAGGTGTCGTAAGTGCCAAACTGCAGCCAGATAAGGAATGATCTTAACCAAAGTCCGCGATAATCGACTTGTTACAATATCAACAAAAGCAGATGTCTTGATTGTATATGCCTTTGGCTCCCCTTGTGAAGCTAAAATAGTTCGTAATGAGATGAAATGGATATGATCCACAGTTGTTGCACATCCCACTAATGCTCCGCTTAAGTAAGGACTCGAATGAATGTGATCCTCGGCCTTAGATGATCCTCAAACAAAAGTTTTAAACTTGTGCAACACCGCAAATCGTATAGAAGTACACAGCATGACCATGAGTAGCGCTGGACATTACCACGCCAAAAACCCAAGAAACCTTATTGTCTAAGAATGTCCTTAGTTTTCTACATCATCCCTAAGATATTTTGACGACCCATACATCTCTTTACGAAGTAATGCCCATGATGAAGTTGGCTCCAACTCGAACTCGAAATCTAATCTTGGTAACATCCGACGGGGATGTTACCCTTCGAGATATGTCACAAAAATAGCCCCAAAGCAGCGTCATCGATTAAAGCCTGTTTAAGTGGCCTCGACTCTTCCATCACCAAAGACATAATCCAGGTGCAATGCTAACACTACTGGAAGAATGGAAATGCGAAACAAAAATTCATTAGAGGCACAATCGAAAACATCAATTCCCTAATAATGATCCCAAACACTTGGACACCACACAACCATTTTATCTCGAAAATAGGGAAGTGGCGCTAAACAACTTTAATACTTGATGGTTCAGAATCTCATTTTTTACAAAACTTTTTTTTTCCTCGGGTTTAAGAAAGAAATGCAACCATTTTTGGCATTCTCTAAAAAATTGAAGGTATGGTCTCATAGTAATAGATTAGAAGTGCAAAATGCTCAAACCTGTGTATGATATGTAATACATCTATGCCACGGATTAAATTTGATTCATTTTCGTCTTGACTACATATAGGTATATGCTACATAGGCTCTATATTTTGACCGATCGATCAGTTACACCACAAAGGGTTCACATCAACGATAGTCATACGTGGCATCAACCCATTGACACTCACACTATCTCATGGTGGTCATATCAAACTTGCATCTAGCTTGTGTCAAACTTAAATATCTAGCAGAAATGCATGTCGCAATGCTCGTGACTAATTTGTTTCTTAAAATATTAGTCTTAATTCTTTACATCACTGAAAATCTGTTAGGAAATTGAAGTAGATTCGCATGATGATTCTTATACCTCTACATCATAACCATTCTCTGAATAAGCTCAACGTGTCTTTTCTGCATATAACATGATCAGATTATGATGTTTCGCATTTAACGACATGTGCATTATAAACAGACGCTATGTGTTTACTTCCATTTAAAATGGCTATATTAACAGCAATATCGTCCGGGTTTAAAACTAAAAGAACTATGAACATACCCAATGAACAAAATGTTGGGAGATACCATTCATGAACAACATTAAAGGTCTTTCCCATCTGAAGAACTTTAATTTACATACCTTCTACTTTGTATTGTTCCTTGACGTTAAGGAACCAAAATGCTTTGATTCCATTCTTGAGTGTTGCTGCTGGTTATAGTGACTGACGGTGTTGGAGAAACCCGACCTTCTGTCAGCGCTACTCTTGGAAATTTTCTCAGGTTGATGAGAAGCTTATCGGTGACAATTTATCAAACCGGTTTAGCTTCCATTAACAAAGTAAACATCATATAATATCTATTAGCATAGTGAATGCTGTCACTTTGAATATTGGCATCGATCCGCGGCGGTTGGATATCTTACTAAAATTAGTAAAATCAAATTCAGCGCAAACGCAGTAGTAAAATTAGTAAAATCAAATTCAACGCAAATCACACTTACAATACCCAAGGAACTTCAATTTGTAGAGATTGCAATTGGGGGAAGATTGGGTTAGTTGTGGATTTGAATCACCCTTCAAAATTGCTGAAGTTGGTTTTGCGGAGATGAGGTTTACTGTGGATTTGGATTTGAGAATGCTTATTACTGAAGTTGTGATGATTATCTGTTCAATCGAAACTCAAATCTTCACGATAAATCCATGAGTGTGTTTTGTCAGTAGGATGAAGAGAATAAAAACACAACTGTGTCGATTACCCTCGCTTTTCTCTAAATTTACAGAATTGAAGGAAGAAGCTTGATTTTAGATGAAGGATAGATTTATAATTTCGGGGTGTCCGGACCAAATTTTGGGTCGTAACAAAAAGAGGTATTTTCTTTATATTAGTATAAGATGAGGAAAAGGAGAGAAGAAAGGAAATCAGAAGTATTCGTAAAGATTGATCACCATAACAGTAAAAAAAATCTGGATGGTAAAAAATAAACTTATAAAAATCAAGATTAAATTTTCATATAAAGCTTACTAGGATATGACCCGTGCCGTGAGTTGTTTTTGTGTTGGTTAAATATTTTTTTTCTTGTGAGACTACCAAGAGCTAAGCGTGGGAACCACAGAACCTTAATCTTTCTCAAACTGAATTCGAAGCTTTGATTGATACTATTAACATCAACCGGATCGGTTTTTTGTTAAATGGCGATTAGGATGTCCACATGGATGTACACTGACATATATACATCAGAAAGTTTTTTTTTTTTTTTTGGTGATTAAGATATCCAATATGAATGGTATGAAAACTTGCAAATGGAACTGATATTACACCTTAACCTAAGAGTACATAAGAGACCAAATACATCCATAATTTTATAATTTGCTAGCATAAAATGAACATGACAATACAATTGAATATTAAAATATTTTTTAAATCAACTTCTATAAAGTGTAAGATATTTGTACCGACTTTGGTTACTTGGTATCTTCAATGAAATAAAAGAAGCTCAAGTATTAGATGATATCCACAAAGTAAAAGATAAGAAATGGATCAATTATTAGTCATGGTATCTTTAGATGAAAAATGTAGATGAGTTCATATGCACTAAGTCTTAAACCAAGATAATCATTAAAAAAACTCGACAATTTAGTCATCGCAATCACATATGTGCATATGAACCTCATCTTCTAGAAAAAAATTAGACTTGTACCTTTCTGGAATACCAAAACTCTTCATTTGCATCAATGATAAAAAGCATGCAATGAAAATTTGTATAGTCCCGACTCATAAAGATATAGTGACGCATCCCACAGAAAAAAAAAATATATTATTGTATTGCTCCCTAAACCGCTTTCTTCGTTGCTTAAAAATAATCTCTTGAAATCAGAAAATGAAAGATTATAGGTGAGTTTCAATAAGCTGGGCCTGCCGTTGCTTGTTTTGAGGCTTCTTAAATTTCAATATTAGCAAGATGGTTGACTATGTATAAAGAATTTAAGATGATCTTTTAAGAGAATACCTATTTTTAGATGTCAACTGCATATAACCATTATTTGACTATGCATGAAGAATTTAAGATAAAAAAATACTCACTTTGTAAACCTTCAAAAGGTTATAAATATGAAGAAATGTAATTTCAAGTTTCACATGATACAAAAATTTTGAAGAATAACATACACACATAATCAAGAAACTTTAATCCATTTGATACGAACATGTACACGACTCTAATCCAACAAAGAGTATGAACTCTCTAATAGCAGTAGCAATACAATTAAAAAAAATGCTATTTACCGACCCAAGTTAAGAGTATGAACTCTCTAATCCAACCATCGTTTTCTTCGTCATTTTCACTCCATGTAAATCCTCTGATTTTGGCCCAAAGTCAAAGTCTAATTGGACAATTTCTTGTCCAGAGAAAAATAAAAAAAATTAGTGTAATAAAATAAAAATTAAATGGTATGGTATTAAAAAAGAACCAAACATAAGAATAAAAATAAATAGATAGCAATCATATCTGATCAGTATCTTTTGACTGCAAATGAAAAAAAAAATCGAGATAACAACATACAATATTGATGAAAAGTGACAAAGAGAAATTAAACTGCATAAATGACACAAATATTAAGCGCGAGGCACCCTTAATCCATTGATGTTAAACAAAAATTAAAGAGAAAAGCTAACAAAAATTATCTCAATCAAGCAAATCAACATAGAATCATACCTTGAGAATAGAGTTGTGCAAAGGATGAAAAGCTAACAAAAATTAAAGAGAAAAGCTAACAAAAATTATCTAAAGAAATTAGCATAAATGACACAAATATTAGGCGCGAGGCACCATGAATCCATTGATGTTAAACAAAAAATTAAAGAGAAAAGCTAAAAAAAAAATTTCACAATCAAGTAAAATAACAGAGAATCATACCTTGGAAATAGAGTTGTGCAAATGATGAAAATCTAACAAAATTAACAAAAATTAAAGAGAAAAGCTAACAAAAATTAAAGAGAATCAACCAAAACAAAAGAGAATCATACCTTGAGAATAGAGTTGTGTAAAGGATGAATAGAGTTGTTGATTTAAAATAAAAGAAACGGTTTTACATTAAATGGGAGGAATAACTCCCAAATAAATGACATTAAAAATCTACATTCATTGTCTTAAGTAAAATTAATATGTGCATTAATCTGGACCCTTCTTTATATGCCTAAAATGTGGATTGAAAATCTTAAATATTTAGCTCAATCCGGACCATTCTTTATATGCCACAAATGTAACTGAATAACTTAAAATGTATCTCAATCTGGGCCATCCTTTATGTGTCCAAACTGTAGATCTCCGTCCATAGGGAAAAACACTATTGTCCCTTATAATATAGATAGATGTACCGATTTTTTACTGTAAATTGATTCATATAGTTGTAGCTTTTGGGAAAAATATCGTTTGGTCCTTTTTTAGGTGGGTCCATGTCTGTTTGGTCCTTTGGTAAAACGCCTTTACTGTTTTGGTCCATAATTATTTAAAAATATTAAACTGACAAAAATACCCTTCCGTGTTAATTTTTACTTATTTTCTTGTAGCACTTCATTCCAGAAATGAAGTCCATATAAAAACCTAAAAAAACAGACTTCATTCCAGAAAATGAAGTCCATATAAAAACCTAAAAAAACAGACTTCATTCCAGAAAATGAAGTCCATATTTCAAGAATGAACTTCATCAAATTCATCATCTTCAACAGTAGCAGCAGCAGTTAGTGGATTTAAGAAAAACATAAATCTATCGTCGTTTTCATCATCTTCATCGTGTTCATCATCATCTTCAACCACAACAACATCAAACAGGGAGAAAAAAGCAAAAAATCTTCGTCACAAAATCACCGTCTTGTTCACAAAATCTTCGTCGTCTTTATCAAACAGAAACACCACGAGTTCATCATCGTCGTCTTTATCAACCAGATCTGTTTTCATCGTCGTCTTTATCAAAACAGATGCAACAGCAAAAATTAAAATCAAGAAAAAAACTCGTTTTCATCATCGTCGTCTTCATCAAACTAAAAAGAAAAAGAAACTAGATCTCTTTTTATTTCTTCATCTTCTTTACTGAATAGTAGAAAAAATAAAAATAAAAAAATGTAGAGAGAAGAGAAACTAGATCTGAAATAGAGAGGAGAGGGAAAGTAAATCTGAGAATGAGGTATTTTCTATTAAATTTTTGTATATATATGGTCACCTTAGGACCAAACAATAATATAAGGGTATTTCTGCCACTACAAGATGACATTTACATCATCCATGACATCACCCCAGGACCAAACTATAATTTTTAGGACCAAACTATAATTTATATTGGGAAAAAAACGGTTCAGTCCAAAACCGCTCAAAAAACGACAGTTTAGTCCAGACCTAGTTGACTAGGTACAATTTAATCCAAATAATGTACAAAGACGCTACTGACCTTCGCACACTTTTATTTAAGCACACGTGCAATCAAATGGATCAGTTTTGTAATCGACACGCCTCCTGATTGCGACACGTTAGCCCATAATTAAAAAAACTAATTAAAGCGGCGAACGGACAATTTCCTCGCTTTAATCGCACCATTTCTGTTTTCTCAGAAACTTCAGAAGAAACAATCAAATAGAAAATCAAACCCTAAAAAACTCACAGACTAAAACCCAAAATTCATCAAGAAAACTCGATTCATCATCAACTAATTAAAGTATGTACACCAACAGTTGAAGCATCATAAGCATAATGTTGAAAAGAAACAAAGTAGTTTCTAAGAATAACACACCAACAACAAGATTCATCATCAACTCAAGAACAAAATCCATCACTAGCGGAGACGAAATCTCAAAATCAACGTCACCAACGCACGAGATCAAGTCGTCATCAAAAGATTCAACACCAATTTCAACACCAACGCCAAAATCAAGAGGTCCAAAAACGAGATCTAAGAGAAGTTTAGAAGTACCAACATCAAAATCAGCAGTGAAACCTCAAGAACATCACCAATTAAGAAGAAACCAAAGACAACAAAGCCTTCAACATCAAAGCCTTCACGTACCCGGAAACATCGGCAGCTAATAAGAAATCAAAGCATTCAAAGGCTTCAACAATCAACAGTAAAAAAAAAAAAAAAAAAGTAACAATTCAAGTCCATTCGTATATTTTTTTGAGCAATTTTTATGATATTTCTTATATGTGTACCAATCAGTACACCACCATGCTACTCACTGTTTCATGTGCAGTTCTATATTTTTATGAGCAATTTGATACTGTTTTGTTGTTGGTGTGTACACATCTTTACACCGCCATGTTGTTGCAGTGCTCCGTGTCCAGTTCTGCCTGTTTTAGACCAATTTTTATGATATTCCTTGTATGTGTGTACATACCTTGCCATGTTGTTGCGATGTTCGTGTCCAGATTCTGCTTTTTTAGACCAATTTTTATGATATTCCTTGTATGTGTGTACATATCGGTACACCAAAGATGTTGTATGCTCATGATCTGTACCAGGTGTACTGGTTTGTACACCAACATTTTGCGTATGCTCCTCGGCCCTGCTTTTTTCTCACTATCTGTAACAGTGTACTTGTTTGTACACCAGCATTTTTTTCTCACTATCTGTAACAGTGTACTTGTTTGTACACCAGCATTTTTGTATGAGTATCATGTGCTATGCTTCTCTTTTCTTATTCTCATTTGTCTATTTTCGTAGATACAAAAAAACCATATAGAGCAGGTTTTAATGCAATCAGTGAGTTTGTGAACAAGCACTTTGAAAAGGATGGAGAAGTACGTAAAAAGGATCGTGACAAAGTCTGGTTCACAGAATTTCAGTTAGAGAAGCAAAAAGAGAGCCCTTTCTGGCCTGTAGTAGATGCCTTTATTAACAAGAAAGCTGAAAAGGAGGAGGAGGAAAACTCAGAAAAGAAAAAGGAGAAGAAGAGAGATGATGTTTGGTTCAAGAGTCCAGAATCAATCTTGAAGATTGTGCAAAATTTCCGCCATGATCATTCGTAAAAGAAATGTCTTTATGTTCAATACTGCTGAGAGAAAACTTTGTGGAAGTAGAGACTATGCCAAGATTTGTTCTTCATTTTTGAATTAGAAATGGTGGGATCGAACCCGATGAAGGAGAATGTGCCAAAACTAGAGTGAGCAAACATACGGTCCACTAATAAACCGTATAAATCACTAGTAAATCTAAGTTGGGGAAACTTGATGTGGAGAGTGAAATCTTGCATGTATAATGAAGCTAAAATCAAAGTTGGATAAGGAGATTGAGAGAAATGCCGAGGACTTGGTAGTGTTGTTTGCGATGTATCCAGGCATCACTGTTTTTTACCACAA
>JAJJWW010008749.1:0-36048 GCA_023531295.1 Papaver armeniacum | reverse complement strand
AAGCTAGCTTTAATAAGATGAGAAAACCCGAAAAATAAAAAAATAAAATCTGATGCCCCATATCCGAAAAAGTTTTTTGCAGGTGATAATAGGGGAAAATTATAGTTGATAGTGCGTACCTCACTTGTTAAATATAAGCTCTATTTATAAGAAAAAAATAAATAGAGCGTATTCCTCACTTGATTAAAATGGAAATAGCTACATTGAGAGAGGAAAACTTGGAAAAAATAAAAACTGAGTGTCTAATGCGCAAGTTAGAAAGAGTTTAATCCAGATGATAGAAAATTTGAGTTGCGAGTTTGTTCCTTTTATGTGAAATAGCAACCTCTATTTATAAGCTGAAAATAAATATCTGAATAAGATTTCTAGTTATCATAATAACCATCCAGATTTGGATCTGTCGCCTCTAAACAAATAAATCTGTATATAATATCCTCTTTTTTTTTTGGCCAATGGAAAATTATTACCTGTTTTGGATTGGAAGGGTTTGAGCCAAAAGACTTGTCCAATCCAAAACTTTCATGGAATAACTTTGGATAAGGCTTTCATCTTTCATCTTTCAAGTTCAACACCATCTCAGTATTTGGAATAAACCATGAAAAGAAGTCTAATGGTGGAAGGTGAAATAAAAAGCATTAGTTTCCATCTTTGGCCCATAAGATCAACATCCAGAAAGAGATAATCAGTTTTTTTAGAAATAGAATCAACTGTGAGATTAAATGCAATTTCTCTTGATGCTCAATGCGAAGATAAATCAACATTAGTGTGAATTCTATAAATCTTCCACGAAACCTATCAATTTTGAAAAAAGGTTGACCTTATTGTGAAGCTACTGAATTTGGCATTCCACATTTTTCATACTTTAAATAGCTTGGATTCCACCATAAGACTTGTTGTAGGTTGTAACTCGTTTTTCAAAAGAAAAAATAGTTATAGTTATAAAGGGTTCATATAAACTTTAATCGTGCATCAGATTTATTTATAATCCGCCTACGCAATATTTAGTCCATGCCATTAAAATAAAAATCTTTAAAACCAATAGTTTCCTTCATAATACCTCTACTTTTTCTCCCTCCCGTCGATTGCATCTATTTATTTATTTACTAAAAGTATTATCTTTAATCATTATTGTCCAATCAATTCGTGGCTCGAAACAAAATATAATTCTCCAGATGTGGCATAACCAAATACTTTGCCATATCCTTCGACCACCTTGGTATCATATACCACATCCCTTTAGGGTTAGGGGTTGGTTCAGTGGAGTTGGGGTTCAGGCGTGGGATTTGGATGTAAGTGGCGGCGAAATTAAGGTTCATAAGACACGAAGGATTTATCCATTTTAGGTCTTTTAGGGATAGGATTTTTCATTTGTTTGGGGCCTATGAAGCACTGATATCCTAATAATGGCGTCGTGTTCGCATCGGACCGTGTCGGACACGGGATGCGAGTGGAACACCCACACGACGCGTGTGTAGAAATTAATACTAAATTTTACTAGTTGGGTAATCTAGTATGTTAGGGAAATTAGTGTAATGACTAATTTTTCTACCGGTAGGCTAACCTAACAAGCATAAACTTGATTTTTTTCATGTATTTGCGTGATTAATGTATTTGATATACTATGGTATCATGATCTTTGTATATAAAATTTATTTCATTGATATATATACATACATATATATATATATATATATATATATATGTGTGTCCTTATTTTAATGATTTTGAATTTTGTCGGTCCCTATACTCGGATCGTGTCGTGTCGTGTTCCATGTGAGTTGGCATTTCTTGGACCTTGTATTCCTTAGGCGTACTTCCATTGTTGGGATTCCTATAATGTACTATGATGAGTATTATATTGGAATTTGCACATTATATTTACTATTCTATACTGTCACACCCCGCAATTCTAGGGCTAGAACCTAGCCCAGAATCTCGGAGCGCCACTATCGTAAGTCCAAATTTTTCCTTTTAAAATTAAGAACAATTTAGAACTACGAAATAAAATTCCAATAAATAAATAAATAATTTACAAAACACCTTAAATGGTTACAATCCATAATAAACAAATCAAGTAAAGCAAAATTCAAAGATACTAAAATACAAACGCCCAATTCCCCATGATAAATTATAATTTCTTTTCTTCAGATAGTGTCTTTGTATACTCTGTAGGAAGATAAGGAAAAAGGGGTGAGCAACCACAGCTCAGTAGGAAATTTCCAAAAATAATATAGTGCAGCGGAAAAACAAACGAACGATGCATCAAAAGCATAAATAAGCAGTTACATTCTTTTAGTTATTTACTAGTTCCAGTTTCGATCTTTTAGTTGTTCCACAATCCAAAATTTAAGTAATTAATTCTTAAAATCATTTTAGAACCTTTATTATGAATTTTGTTCAACCGAATATTACTAACAACTTCTTTATGTGCGTTCCAAACTTTGTGATTTCTAGATGTTTCTCACTTCATTGTCTTAACTAGACTTTTCCACCAAATCCTTAATCACTTATAGACTTACAACCACTGCCCACCGCGACACACACTATTTGAATAGCTGTGGCCCTGAACTCGGCAAATTCGACAACCCCAAACCTTTATCCATGGACCGCAGCCCAAATCATAATCAACCTTTATTGCCCACCGGTGCTCACAAGGTATTTCTTTCTACTGTGGCCCTGATCTCTTGGGTCTAACACCATCTACTGCCCACTACACGGTTACTTGATTTAGTCTTCACTTCACCATACGGTTGCCTCGGTCCTTTTCTTCACCTCGGATACTTGTTTGTATCTGCTATATATTCTAATACCCCCCTCAAGTTGGACACGTAGAAAAACGTAGTGTGCAACTTGGACAGTTGAAGAAAACTTGTGACAAAAAATTGTACTTCACTTTCAAACACAACACTTATCTTCGGTTGCTGCGCTTGAAAGTTGATACACACTATATATATATAACATAGTTTCACGCCAGAATATATGTTTTGACTTGTGTTGAAAATTAGCTTGACTTGGCTGAGTTTAGTGAGGGTCCACGATCCATACACTTAATTTTTGAGAATCGACTCGCTTGGCCAATGGATTTGGTTAGTTTAATACTAACCATACGAAAAACTTCATGTTGCATCAACATTGAGAAATGGTAGACGTCTAGGAGACTTTACAAATGAAAAAGATTCTCCTAAAGGAAAATATTGTGGAAATCATAATTATTGTTATTACTAGAAATATGATCGAAAATATGAAATATTTTCGAAAATAAAAGATGAAATATTTTACTGAATATCATATTATGATATAAATATCTCGCCAAGATTGGCAATTAAAGAAATTCACCATTTTTAGCATCCTTAAATGTAAGGAGATATTTTACGTGGTAGAGATATAAAAATTATTTTCCAAAATAAAGATGGAATATATTTAGATTTTTTTTTTTTTTTTGTTATTCATATAATAATAATTCTTATTAATTAAATCATACAGAGCTTGTGGTTGGTAACCTAGCGACAAGCTGGGCTCCAACACCTCTTTGAATAGCTATGCCTAATCTATAAAAAATAAAGCTACCTAAACCGCAACTAGCATCATTGCTCACCAAGCAATTCCGTAGACGCTTGAAAAAAACAAGAGTGTCCTCACTGAGTTTCCCTAAAGTAGAGAAAGCCAGAGCGCCTAACCCAAATCCATGTGCAGCACACTTGTCCAAATATTTGGCATGTTTGCGAGCAACGGCACTAGAGATAGCCTTCCCAGGAGCAAATGAACGAACCCCATCACCAGTGAAAGGGGAGACACCTGTGACATCCATACAAACATCTTGCCCGTTTTCCCGGCTTAAGAACAAGAATATCAGCAGGTTTAAGATCTCTACCATCATCTGTCTGAAGGCCAAGGGAAGCCTCTTTGCGCGCCGATACATTGGATTTGTAGCAAATGTCGAAGATAACATCACGTACAACATCATGACGAAACTTGTGCCCAATATCCTTGGCACAGTGGAGCGCATGATCCCCAAAGATGTTCATAGGTTTGCTACAGCTAGGACATAAACTGTTCCCAACGAACATAGGAATGCTAAGGCGATAACAAAGCACAACTCTAAATTGTTTCGGACCAAGGCACTGGTTAAGCCCACTGATAGGTACCGCCGAGAGGTAGTCTTGAGCATGATTAACACGATTGCATTGCCATAAGATGGAATCTCTTTCGGACATGGGAAATTGGTGCAGGATTTGCTTCTTAACCGCATCAAAATAGACCACCGCCGTGGAATGCATAGAAGGGGGCAGAATCATCGACACGGTAAGAAGATGGTAATCCACATACACGGGTGAAGGTCCGAAGAGCCAACTGATAAGCCGAGCCTTTGTCCGAAGAGAACAAATTACCAAGGATCACTTTCTGCACAGAAGTAGTCTGGCTCTGAGAAGCAAGATAACAAAAAGTACGAGTGTCCGCCATGGTGTAAATACCAAGTCCACCATCTCTGATAGGTAAAGTAGCTAGTCTCTGCTGTAAGGGACCAAAACCCGCACCGTCACCAGTAATTAAGAGTCTCAGATATTGGAATAACTGATCGTCGAAAAGATCGGTAGCAGGTTGAAGAGCAGCAGGATTGGTAGTTCGCATTGCAAAGTAAAGTCTAGACACTCCGGTACAACTGCGAAGTAAAAGCATCTCACTTTGAGGATCCCGGAGTTTCTTGATTGACTCCATCAGTTGAACAGTCTTATGCACCCTGCTCAACAACATATCGCTAATGAAGCCCATATCCAAACTCACTGGACCACCCAAAAGTTTAACACCTTTAGAGGGTCTACCAATGTCAGGGGGGAAAACACCTTCTGCTGCACTCCTGGGGTCATGGGAAGGCCAAAAGACTTCCGTCTTCTTGATATTGAGGTGTAACCCCCGAGATGGTCCTTCAGTCTCAATAATACGCAAGGCCTTAGCTACCTCCAAGGTATCCCCAACAATTGTGCCGTCATCAAGGTACTAGGCATGCAAATCTAGTTTGCAACTAGAGGCAATGGTCTTCACTAAGGGGTGAAGTGTCAAAGCGAATAACAAAGGACCAAGCGGGTCCCCTTGTTGCACACCCAACGCAGAGGACAAGATATATTGGGCATAATACAGCTTAGCCGGATGTAAGTAGCAAAATTCTACCCAGCGAGAAATACCTGGACAATGGATGCGTACCTCCTTGATAAGCTGAGACCTACTCACCATGTTGAAAGCATTGGAGAAGTCAATTAGCAACATTGACGTAGTATCCGAATGGCCCTTCATCTCAAGAAGGCGGTTTACAGCGTGTAAAATACCTTCCCCTCCTACTGGAACACCGACCCCAAATTGGTAATCACCTAAATAAGAAGTCATATCCTTCCCAATCGCAAAAGCAGCCACTTTGGAAACCAATCTACGCCAAACAGTACCCACCGCAATGGGTCTAAGACCACCCCCCGGCTTCAGTAATGGTGTCAACGGTGCACTAGCAATGTATTCTCCTAATATATTAGGGCATTTTCCAGCCAACCAAAGGTTGACAACCCCAGAAATAGACAAAAGTAAATCATCCGCTACAGCAGCCGCCGTTCCACTAAAGGCATCAACCAAGTGTTGCGCGCGTAAACCATCACGTCCGCATGACGTACCTTAAGGGAAGCTATTGATAGCACTCAATACAGCCTTAGAATTCACAAAAATGGGGTCGGAAGTGAAATCATCACTAGGGACTTCAGGAGGTGCGGCTTCAGGGTGTTTTGCCTGCAGGTCGACGTATGTCTGCTCTTCAAATGGTGCAACCCCAGACGAAGATAAAACCCTTATTGCTGCAGCAAAATTCCCTGAGGTAATTTTCTTCTGACAAGCACTTATGGTCGCCGCTTGTCGCTTCTCCTCCACCTTCATCTCGTCGTCCTTCTTAGACCCCCAGCGAAGCGGCTGTTGAAGCAGTTTCTTCACTAATAAAGAGCAGCCATTGGGCTCTTTCCAAACATCCAGGGCTTGGAGAATAGCTGTTGCCTGCAGTCTCCTACGGCTGCTGGATTTACGCTCGGCTGAACTTTTAGGTAGGTACAAAGACAGGGTACAGATGGGGAGAAGAAGAAGACGGAGCCAACCTGTTAAGGAGGAAGTACAAGTAAGAACTCGATCCAAACAAGCTTTGAGAGCTCTCGAGAAGGCAAGACGACATTTGTGTGGGATACTGTTGACAGTGTGGAAGTTACGTTGGAAAACAGAATTGAGAAGTTCCGTTGATAGAACCTCGACGTCGACACTGTCGTTGTCCCTTGGAGTAACATCCGTAACAACATCAACCACGTCACAGTCATGCTTCTCGACTGGTTTGATCAAGCCGTGAATCAGAAAATCCGCTACATCTCCATTAAGAGGCCCTTGAATGAAATCATGCTGGGATCCTTCTCGTCCTTTACAAGGCTTCGACCAGGCCTGAACGTAGAGGCATTTGCAGCACAACCAACTACGTAGACTGAGAAGAACAGTCTCCATCCCACGAAACACTGATTCATCATTCACAAGCAAAGCTCGAACCGTCTCCTTGCTGGCTGTTGATACAAGATGCTTGTCCTGAAAATGTTTCAGGAACGAACCTTTAACATATCCTCGGCCATGAACACCGTCGCTGCAATTGTGAATGCTCTTGAATGGGCAATGAAGAAAATCCGGAGCATCAGCCGTTGTGGAAGGCTGCAGGGGTTGCAGTTTTGCTTGGGAAGAAGATCGAGTAAACCTAGGCATGGGTAAAGAGTGGTCGAAACAAGGAGCGAAAACCTAATGAAAAACCCAGCGAAGAACCCTAAAAAGAAAACTGAAACAGAACGATCAAAACTGAGAAACCAAACGAAAGAAAACAAAACGAAAAAATGAAAACGTGGAAAGGGCTTCAAGATGAAAACCAACAGCCGATCTAAGATGAGCGATCTCATGACTGAGAACGAGATTGGAGTGAATCTCCAATCACCTTGATGATACGCCGATCTAAGATGAGCGATCTCGTTCTCACCATGACTGAGAACGAGATTTAGAATTGTTTTTCGAAAATATATAAAATATTTTCAAAATAACCCAGAAACAAGATATTTTCGTCCTTAAATGTAAGGAGATATTTTTATTCAATCCATGAATATGGATTATTTTTAGTTACGGTTTGCTGTAATCATAAAAGTATACCACGAATACGGAAATACTTTAAGTGAAAAAAATACTTTTGCATAATATCCAGGCAAAATATTTCGGTAAAGAAATATTATTGGATATATTATAAATGAATATCTTTGGAAAGTAAATCAATTTCCAAAATAGGATATACGAAAATTTAATTTTTCTGCTAGGGCAACAGGGAGTTCAGTTTTATACCTTTTGGTTGGAAACCAAAACTGAAATTACACAGACGATCTCTGATGCGAGACGTAAATACATACACCCAACATGTACAAAGACTCTTGTTGGGTCTGAATGAATTATCGGTCAACTACATAAATGTTGACGTTGGAACGAAAGTGATGTAAATACATCATTATCTTTGAAAAGGAATTTGAATAATATATTTGCTCATAATAATCATAGCTAAGAATATATTGGATATACTGAAGCATATTTTACTATTTTTTCAAACAAATCAATTTCTATTATCATGTGAGATAATAAATGATAACAGTGATCTTTGATATCGAAGACAATATATAATCTTCCAAGAACACATATGATAACGTTAATGAAATTTTCATTAAGTTGGTGATCATACTCAAACAAATCAGGAATAAGCAATTTTGTTTGGACGATAAAAAAATATAACAAAGTCAGAAAAGAACTTTATTACATATATTTGATCAAAATTTTGATGTTCAATTTAAAATGAAATTATTATTGAACATTAAAATGTATTGCGGAAACGACTGGATCGAGAGCATCGCTGCTCTGATACCATCTTAGAATACGGGCATCCAACTCAAAACCAATTGGCAATGAGTGGAGAGGCCCTAAGGATTATAAATCGCAGGATCTTAGATGCCGAAATAATGTGGGACTAATAATCTCAACACGTCCCCTCACGTGTAGCCTCGTTGGGTCTAACACGCGGACAATAAATCGGGTGACGCGGAGTATAGGCGCGGTCAAATGACTCGTCGCAAATAGCCTGCTCTGATACCATGTTAAATTTTGATATGTAGATCAAAATCAAGATGGATATCATTGATATTAGACAAATAATAAAATCAAATCAATGATAAAATAAAACAACCGAGAAGAAATAAATCTACATACCAAAACAGTAATGGAGACGATGTTTAACGTGGTTCGGTCAACTCGACCTACGTCCACAAGCAACCCCGTAGGTTGAATGATAATATTGATCATCAGAACATTCTGAGATGATTTACAATTACATTATGACTCTTTATTTATAGAGTATGAATAATTAATATATGGATATTATATTATTATCTATAATATATATCCTAATTAACTAGAATATGAATACTAGGAAATTAGCTAGATATTTAACTTGTCTAGAAAACTACCTAAATTACACAAGATCTTTTTATTCTTGGAAACTTAACTGATCTCCGTCGATCTTCTGATAACTTCAGTCTTGATCACTTCATCTTGACTTTGACTTCAGTTTGAATGGTCTTCACTTCACGTGCCATGTATAGCACGATCACTTGACTTAGTCTTCACTTCACGTGCCTGACTACACGGTTACTTGATTTAGTCTTCACTTCACCATACGGTTGCCTCGGTCCTTTTCTGCACCTCGGATACTTGTTTGTATCTGCTATATACTCTAATAGAAATTAATGATAATCTTTGACTCGAGGAATATTAGTCGGTCGATGGTATAATCAGTATGGGTAATCTACGTGCTAAGAGAGCAGAGCATCGACTATTCAAATAGTTCGTGTGCACCGGAAGTGAAGACTAAGTCAAGTGATCGTGCTATACATGGCACGTGAAGTGAAGACCATTCAAACTGAAGTCAAAGTCAAGATGAAGTGATCAAGACTGAAGTTATCAGAAGATCGACGGAGATCCAATAACACAGAAGATCGACGGAGATCAGTTAAGTTTCCAAGAATAAAAAGATCTTGTGTAATTTAGGTAGTTTTCTAGACAATTTAAATATCTAGCTATTTTCCTAGTATTCATATTCTAGTTAATTAGGATATATATTATAGAGTATCCGAGGTGCAGATACACACAAGTATCCGAGGTGCAGAAAAGGACCGAGGCAACCGTATGGTGAAGTGAAGACTAAATCAAGTAACCGTGTAGTCAGGCACGTGAAGTGAAGACTAAGTCAAGTGATCGTGCTATACATGGCACGTGAAGTAAAGACCATTCAAACTGAAGTCAAAGTAAAGATGAAGTGATCAAGACTGAAGTTATCAAAAGATCGACGGAGATCCAATAACACAGAAGATCGACGGAGATCAGTTAAGTTTCCAAGAATAAAAAGATCTTGTGTAATTTAGGTAGTTTTCTAGACAAGTTAAATATCTAGCTAATTTCCTAGTATTCATATTCTAGTTAATTAGGATATATATTATAGAGAATAATATAATATCCATATATTAATTATTCATACTCTATAAATAAAGAGTCATAATGTAATTGTAAATCATCTCAGAATGTTCTGATGATCAATATTATCATTCACCCTATGGGGTTGCTTGTGGACGTAGGTCGAGTTGACCGAACCACGTTAAACATCGTCTCCATTACTGTTTTGGTATGTAGATTTATTTCTTCTCGATTGTTTTATTTTATCATTGATTTGATTTTATTATTTGTCTAATATCAATGATATCCATCTTGAATTTGATCTACATATCAAAATTTAAGAATTTCATTTCCTAGATCTTTTACTTTCAAACTGTATATTTTTAGGTTCGCCGTTGACCATTTTCCATAAGCGAGAATTCTTAATTCATTTACTTTTCTCAATGACATATTTACTGAATTTTTGCATCTAAATTACATTTGCGCATTAATGTTGTTGTTAATTAGATATGAGTGCATCTAAGTTATCACGTCTTGCTACAAGTAGTTTTTAGCATTTAGACAATTATGTTTGTGGTGTAGTCAGCACAAGTCAATCAAGTTACCACTCACAGTCAAACACCTTTACATTAATTAATTAGTCATTAGTTCACTTTTAGCACTCTAGTTATACAGAAAGGGATCAGTACGCATTAGGTGACGCGATCAAAAATACTAGCATCTCAACTCAGAAACAACGCAACAGATCGTAAAGTCAAAAGATATCAGTAAAACTTGTACCACCATAGGGAGCTAATATGAAGTCACCACCCGAAATCCAACTACATAACGCATTCTCTTTTTATGAAAACAAAAACCACTTAAACTTGTGTTAATTGTGGTAGCTTGGACTTATGGAAAGTTAACGTACTAAACAGACAATCGATAAGATGCAAATACCATGCAATCATAATTACAAAACCAACAGGACCAATACGTAGTCAGGAAGACAAACTAAACATGCTATAAGACCATACAGTAAAAGAAATAGTTCATTTTCTTTCATAAAGACCAAGTGGTTAGCCAAGAGAAATCAAGTCATAAAACGTTTAAAAGAAGGTTCATGTGAAGCCAAAACCTTAAGAAAACAAAGGGATCCATATAGCACACTTTGTTAACTTAAAGCAAACTTCAAATCATCATATCATATGGGAAGAACCAAAATCATGCATAAATATTCATAGAAAATCTAAACATCCAAGAAAACATATTTATAATGCTAAAATAGGTTTTATTTTGTATTACGCGGAAACCCCTACCTCAAGACGCTAAAAATCCCATAACTTTATGTAAAAACGGCCATCGACGCGCAAAAACGCTACCCATTCAATACACCACTGATCCAACGCCATCACAAGCTCCAGCCGGCATTAACCATTCATAAACTTAGGTTCCGATTTGGAAAAGCAAAAGATTGCTGCTACTTAGGTTTGTACCCACAAGGAATTGACGAAGCAGTAGGCTGTATAATCATCTTTCCAAAGTGTAACACGAACTGGTTATGGATTTGTGTCAAAATCAAGGGGGAACGATAACCTCTTTTTCTTTTGAGTTTTGGAAAGGCAAGCTAAGAATCCTAGAAAAAGACAAAAATGTACCACTGACCAAGACTTCCACTTTTAAAGGTATAAAAACCAAAACGTGTCTTATAGAACACGATCATACTCACATTACATTTTTTTTTTTTGAAGCATAATATTTATTAACTTACTAAAGAGTCAGTACATTAAGGTATGAGATATCAAGATATTTATCAACTACAACAGCATAGATGATCAAATAATGAAAAGCAGACTCCGGATCAGAATTGCAGGTGGGGTAGCTGGTAGAAATGGTAAGGTGGAAATGATGAAGGTTGTCGAGGATCCGCAGGCCTTCGACGAATGCTTTCCACAAGAAAAGCTGTATTTTTGATGGACATAGAAACGTCCAGAGGAACATTGTTGTTGATGGTGGTTTTTGATGCAATTGATCGAAAGTGCTAGCCATGAATATGAATCCAGTTGTTGAGGTGTGAAGCCCGAACATTACTTGTTTATCTCCTCGTTTTTCTTCTTGATTCATGATGAATCTTTTGAGCTGAGTCTTTAGATGAGTACTTGAAAAAACAAAAATACAAAAAACAAAGACTGAAAGTTAAGTTACATGACACAATGCGATTACAAACTCTAATTTAAACCAACTATAACACGCTAATGAAAACTAAAACCTACTGTAGGACTATGACTCAGCTTACACTAAATCGAAAAACTCAAGGTCACAAAGGTCCTAAAAAATCTGCAAGTAACTAAATGGAGGATTATCCACCGACCCATATGTAGGTCGTGAGGCTAACAGTGCAATTAGTGCTAAACTGTGAAATAGAACTTGTAATCTTCAATTAATTCATAAAACTGGTTCATGTTTCTGAAGTTGATGACGATTCGTCTTGGTTCTTCTGATGAAGTACAGAATTGCAAAATTATTATTGGATGCCAGAGATTGAAACCACTATCAGAATAACTATAATCTGAAATTGATGCTTCCGAGAAGGAGAATCTTGATGAAATGGTTAAGCCTCCCAAAATGTACCAGATATAGGATAAGAGGTGACATCAAAGTCTTTCTTAAATAACTGTAACTCCTTCATAATAAAAGAAATTCCCATGGCAGAAGCATTTTTATAAAAACCCCATAAATTTCATAAACAACACTCTATTCCTACCCAATACTTCAACCAATTCGAGGAAGTAATCAAACCTGACCAGCTAAACAAAACACCAACCAAGTGCCGCACAGACCAATCACCAGGCACCATCCAAAAGAAAAACAAGGCAACCAAGAGCTTAATGCCTTACAAGAATCATGAACAAAATCCTAATCACATGACCAGAATTGAAGCTGGACATACTGAGATGGGTAAACACAATAAGGATAAAGAGGTTGCCAACAAGAGGGAAGCCACAGATACAAACATTGTTTGAGTAACGCTTTAAGCGATGAAACGAGGGAATAAATGTGCAGTTGGGTATGAAATGTAAGGAATTTAAAAGGGGTTTTGAAACAAGTTCTGGGAAAGGGGAAGAATATGGATGAGGGTTACTAACAGTAAATACTTTGATAGAGTAATGGTATTCAGCTGAATAACACAAAGCAAATATATCGAACTGAAAGTTGCACAATCAAAGCGTAAGGGGAAATAATAGAGATGCTGGTAACACATCTATTGTTTTATAAGGAATCCGAGTCTTCATGAAAATAAGCCCTCTTTGATCCCGGAATTCGATTGGTATCATTATGAGGTGGTGAAAGATTACCTGGTAAATTAGATCCTGAAGATGGATGTTGTAGAAGAATAATTTCGATCACGAGTCTTAAGAGCTAAAACATCACTACCAAGATAATCACCCTGATCCAGATAAAGAAGCCATCGTTATCAGAAGACCGAAACCCCAAGATTGAATCAAAACCATGAAAAACAAATAAATCTCAACGAAACTTGATTGTATCCCAAAATTAGCAGCTAATAAAGTCTATAGCCATACTAGGGTTGGTGGAATTGCAGATTAGCCAGGCATAGGGTATAGATTCATGGTGGATAATAGATTTATGATTTTACAGAAAGGAAAAAAAAAAGCAAAGAAAAACCGGAGAAAACAAATTAAATTAGTGCTAAATAAAAAGAACTAGGCACTATTGACGGATTCCTACTCAGATCTAGTCCATAATGGACTAAATCTGAGTAAAAACAGGGAGCGACGTTAGGTTTTCTCCGTTTTTTCTCTTAGGGTTTTCTTCTGGTTTTTTAGAGAGAGAGTCGGTCGATTAAAAACTCACATTACATTTGTTTTAGCACTTAAGAGAAGGAAATGTTATGCGCACCAATATTTAGCTATTGGCACCCATGCTTATGTGGACCGAGTTTAAGACTCGCAATTCCATTATTTTATTTAAATTTTGGTAAGAAAATACACCCTAAAATGGGTGTACCTATCTCTTACAGAGTCGATTTCGGCAGAAAGACATTTTCGAAAGACGGATTATGACATATACAAATCATTCTTTACCGTGCAAAAAAAAATAAAAACTAAAATATATCACATCCTTTTCTTTTTTCGAGGATCTGTCAAAATAAGAGAAACATTTTTCCAATATAAAAAGAGTTCCTTATGGAGATATATTCCCCGCATTTTCTTGTTGTATAGGATGGCAATTTTTTCACTCATGCCAACACAATTTCTCTAACGTTTTTCTTGGTAGTGAAAGTAATTGCCCCTAGGACATTTTTTTTTGCTTTCTTATCAAACACCGGAGCCAACACACTGTCTTGTGAGGTGGTAACCAGTGGAACCAATTTCCTTATAAATTAATAATGTCGTATTGGATGATAATAAACATGTGAGAATTCAAATTTGAGGTATGTTATATAGAAACTAAAAAAAAAACAATGAAACTAGAACACCACTGCCACGGTGGGAGGGCCGACCGAAGCTCTAATATTCTAGTAATGGCTATGCATTTAATTTTTGAAAATTGTGCCTAATGTTCTAGCAATGGCTATGCATTTAATTTTCGAATATTGTGTCTAAAGTAATGGTTATGCACTTTTCCTGAAACGGAGGGAATACATTGTTTTATGGGTTTTTGCTAGGATATCAACTTGTAATTGTGTGAAATGTGTGCGTGAGCACTTGTGCGATATGAGTGTGTGAGGTAACTGTCAGGTGGCAGTTCGGTGTACGTTATGTACCGGAAAATCCTGTAACAGTTTGAGAGTGTTTTAAATATCTCAGTTGTTCTACTGAGATTGTAATGAAGAAAATCAAACCTGTGAAATAAAATCAAAACCCAAAGAAGATTGTCTAGCGACATTTATCTTCTCAACATGGTATCAGATACCTTTTCCAAACCCTAACTAATTCCAAACCTTCATTATCGGATCTCTGTTCAACCTAATTCAAATGGCAAATTCAAATAAACACATTCCATTAATTTTCACACCACCAACAAAACTATCTGCAACCAATTACCCTCTATGGAAATCACAAATTGCTCCTCTCTTGCATAGCTATGATCTACTTCTATTCGTTAATGGCTCATTTCATTGTCCTGTGAAGTATCTCCGACGAACATCAACTGCTGGTGCTGTTGTAATCGCCGATCCTGCGTTTGTTGATAATGATCCTGATAATGAATTTGTTCTGAATCTAGATTATACTTATTGGGTAAATCAACATTCTGCTCTCTTATCCTGGTTATTTTCATCTTGCACTGAAGAAATTCATTCTCAGGTTATAGATTACACTTTTTCTCATGAGATCTGGAATCGATTAGAACAAAATTATAACTCTACTACTAAATATCGTCTTTTACAACTTAAAACTGATTTGATAGGATTAAAGAAAAGCTCAGATTCAATAAAGCTCGTTCAATTTCCCATCAATTAGCACAAATTGATAGAGCTATTTCCGATGAAGATTAAGTAATTCAAATCATACAAGGTTTACCTTCTGAGTTCAATGCTTTTAAAACTTCAATTTGTACTCAACAATTGAAAAATGAGAATCTAATTACTTCATATGAGCTCTTAGGTTTACTCTTATCTGAAGAAGCTAGAGTTAATGCTGAATCCAAACTAGATCTTAATACTGCTTCTGCAAATGTTACTCAGCAACAAAAGTTTACCTCAGGACCTAATTCTTATGATCAACAATATACTAGCTCCAATGTTTATCCACACAATACATATCCACACAATGATTATCCACATTATTCTAGTCCATCTTATGCTGGTAATCAATCTTGGTCAAGTCCTCCAAATCGTGGTAACTTTGGAAGATCTGGTAATTCTGGTTTTAGAGGAAATAGAAATGGTGGTAACTTCAGAGGAGGTTTTAGAGGTGGAAGAAATGGAACTAGAGGTGGTAGACAGGATAACTCTAATTTTTATCCTCCAAGATACAACTATTATGTCAAATGTCGGCTCTGCAAGAAACCTGGTCACTTAGCTCCAAAATGCAGATACACATATGCACCAAGTGACTACTCAATGCAAGCTTATTATACCTCCAATGGTTCTTATGGTGATGATTATTGGTGTCCTGAACCTTTTTCTTCTTCTTCTGGTTGGATACCTGATTCAGGGGCTACTCATCACATTACTTCTGACTTATCAAATCTAAACTTACACTCTGAATACCAAGGAACTGATCAAGTCAGAGTTGGAAATGGATCAGGTTTGCACATTACTCATACTGGTTCTTCTACATTACACAACGACTCTGTTAAGTTTACCATTTCAAATGTTCTTCATGTCCCATCTATAACCAAGAATTTAATATCAGTTCTTCAATTTACTAAGGAGAATAATTGCTATTTTGAATTCTACTCTGACAAATTTCTTATCAAGGATATGGTTACCCACAAAGTTCTGCTTCATTGTCCTGTTAGAGATGGTCTATATCACATGGAGTTCACAACTACACAGCTCAAACAAGCTCTCTCCTCTAGGATATCTTCTTCAGCACAATGGCGTAATAAACTTGGACATCCAGCCTATCAAACACTCAAGCATATTCTCTCTTCAGTGGATGAAGTTATTGAAACTCATTTGACTTCAATACTTTGCTCCTCCTGTCAGACAACCAAGAGTCATACACTACCTTATCCTACTGGTACAAGCTCTAATAATGTATATGGTCCTTTAGATATAGTTTATTCAGATGTATGGGTATCACCACTGTGTTCAATTAATGGTTTCAAATACTATGTTTATTTCATAGATTCATTTAGTAGGTTCAGATGGTTGTATCCCCTAGCTTATAAATCTAAAGTTCTTGAAACTTTTGTTAAATTCAAAAATCTTATTGAAAATCAGCTTAATAGAAGAATCAAGTTCATTCAATCTGATTGGGGAGGTGAATACAGAAATGTGTCTACTTATTTGGATTCCTGTGGCATAGGACATAGAGTTTCTTATCCTCATGCTCATGCTCAAAATGGCATAACAGAGAGAAAACATAGACACATTGTAGAAATTGGTCTAGCCCTATTACATCATGCTTCCTTGCCTATATCTTTTTGGTCTTATGCATTTGAAACTGCCAATTACTTAATTAACAGATTACCTACACCAAATTTGGATCAATTATCACCTCTGGAATGTTTGTTCAATGTGAAACTCGATTATCTCGTTTTTACACACATTTGGTTCTGCCTGCTATCCATGCTTAAGAAGGTTTAATCATCACAAGTTAGAACCAAGATCTATTCAATGTATATTTCTTGGGTACAGTGTTATGCATAAAGGTTATAGGTGCTTCAATCCAAGTACCAACAAGATTATCATTTCTAGGGATGTAAAGTTTGATGACAATACATTTCCATATGCTATATTGTTTTCTTCTGGTACTTCTCCAACAGTATCTATCACACCATCTGTTATACCTATCAGTGCTCCTTCATCTCCACTAATACATATTCCTAATGAGGTTGATGTTTCATCATCCACTGATGCACCTGTTTCAAGTGACTCTCCTCAACTGCTAGTTTCTACTACAAACACTGATACTGTATCTCCATCTGTCAATAATGCTCATCCAATGCAAACAATAGGTAAAATGGGTATTTCTAAACCTAAACCTAGAATATTTGTTTCTGAAGTTCAAAGTGTGTGTGGGGATATAACAGTACCTACTTGCTATACTGAGGCTTGTAAGGATCCAAAATGGAGAGCTGCAATGGATGAAGAGATTACTGCATTACTTCAAAATGGTACTTGGAGGTTAGTTCTTGCTACTGATGGTCAAAATGTCATTGGTTGTAAATGGATTTTTAGAATCAAAAGAAGGGCAGATGGTTCTATAGAGAGATATAAAGCCAGATTAGTGGCTAAAGGATACAATCAAGTAGAAGGTATTGATTATCAAGACACTTTCAGTCCTGTGGTTAAACCTACCACTGTAAGAATAATTCTCTCTATTTCACTCTACAAGAACTGGCAGGTGAGACAATTGGATGTCAAGAATGCATTTTTGCATGGCATTTATCTGAGGAAGTATTTATGGTTCAACCACCTGGATATGAAGATAAAACTCTTCCTCATCATGTGTGTAAACTTCAGAGGTCCTTATATGGTTTAAAACAAGCTCCTAGAGCTTGGTTTGAGAGATTGAGTAAATTCTTATGTTCTCATGGATTTCTACCATCCAAGAAAGATACCTCTCTCTTTTACAGGGTAACAAATCATTCTGCAATTTACATTCTCATTTATGTAGATGATATTTTTGTGACTGACAGCTCTTCCAAGGACATTGATACTTTCATTGCTGCTCCGGGCCAAGAATTTGCTATTAAAGACTTGGGTTCTCTTCATTTTTTCTTGGGTATTCAAGCCACCAACAACTCTGCAGGTATTTTATTATCTCAAGAGAGGTATATTACCAACTTACTTATCAAGACCAAAATGAATGCTGCCAAACCAACATCAACTCCAATTTTACCATCTACTTCTGATGTTGATACTACACCCTTTGAGGATCCAGTTCTCTATAGAAGCACAGTGGGTGCATTGCAATATGCTACAGTCACTGTGCCTAACATTGCATTTGCAGTTAACAAAGCTTGTCAGCATATGCAGCATCCATCCAATGCAAACTGGTCAGCTATCAAGAGGATTTTAAGGTACTTGCATGGTACTATCTCATTTGGTCTGCAATTTAAGAGGGCTTCAGCACTACAACTACAGGCTTACTCAGATGCTGACCGAGTCTGGTGATATGTCCGATAGAAGATCTACTGATGGTATGGCCATTTATCTAGGTCCCAATTTGATTTCTTGGTGTTCTAGGAAGCAGAAAACTGTCTCTCGATCCATCACAGAGGCTGAGTATCGTGCTTTGGCTGATGCTACATCTGAGATTGTGTGGGTTCAATCACTTCTTGCTGAGTTGCATTTCTCCATGCCTAGAGTCCCTGTTTTGTGGTGTGACAACATGGGAGCTACATACCTAACAGCAAGTCCTATATTTCACAACAGAATGAAACATATTGAAATTGCATTTCATTATGTACGAGAACTTGTTGCTGCCAAGGCTTTGGATGTTCGTTTTCTCTCTACACAGGATCAAATAGCGGATATTTTTACCAAGGCATTGTCCACAACTCGCTTCTCCGTTCTGCGGCTCAAGCAAAGTGTCATTGGTTTATCTAGACCCTGATATTGCAGGGGGTGTTAGGATATCAACTTGTAACTGTGTGAAATGTGTGTGTGAGCACTTGTGCGATATGAGTGTGTGAGGTAACTGTCAGGTGGCAGTTCTGTGTACGTTATGTACCGGCCAATCCTGTAACAGTTTGAGAGTGTTTTAAATATCTCAGTTGTTCTACTGAGATTGTAATGAAGAAAATCAAACCTGTGAAATAAAATCAAAACCCAAAGAAGATTGTCTAGCGACATTTATCTTCTCAACAGTTTTGTTATTTTGTGCAACCATGCACAAGATAACACCCAATCATTAGCATAGATATAAGTAAACGATAGTATGTGTAGGAGAGATATGAACAATATTATAATGTGAAGCCATTTTACACTCTTACCCACATTTATTTTGTTATTTAAACCTCTCTCATAATAATTAGTTTTTTAACTTTATTTTATTCAATCATGGACCAAGGTTTTGAGTTGGCTCACTGAGTTAGACTCACAGGAGTCCGATTAATTTTACTCACAGGAGTATGTGTTTTGTAAAAAAAAAAAAAGTTAAAGGCAGGGACGTGTTTTGCAAAAATGAAGTTAAAGGGGCAACATGAGATTGAACACCCGACATCAAGCTTAGCTTACTAGACCAACACATGGACCGATTCCCCATTGGTGTGATGCACATTGTTTCTCTCATGTAGAAAATACAAGCACAACCATGACACAAGGCTTGGTGCGTGATTCATGCGCATATCGCATGGGTAAAAATATGTATTTTCGGATTTCTTGGGAACCCTGAACCTCTAGGGTTTCGGATTTCTTGTAAACCAAGTTTTTTGTTTCTTGTAAAACAATTAAACACGTAAAATGAATCCTCCCATAAATAAAACTCTTAAATAAAAACTTGCAAAAAACAAATTTGTGTAGACACAAGGCTTGGTGCGTGATTCATGCGCATATCGCATGGGTAAAAATATGTATTTTCGGATTTCTTGGGAACCCTGAACCCTCTAGGGTTTCGGATTTCTTGTAAACCAAGTTTTTTGTTTCTTGTAAAACAATTAATCGCGTAAAAGGAATCCTCCCATAAATAAAACTCTTAAATAAAAACTTGCAAAAACAAATTTGTGTAGACACAAGGCTTGGTGCGTGATTCATGCGCATATCGCATGGGTAAAAATATGTATTTTCGGATTTCTTGTGAACCCTGAACCCAACCATGAACCTCTAGGGTTTCGGATTTCTTGTAAACCAAGTTTTTTGTTTCTTGTAAAACAATTAATTGCGTAAAAGGAATCCTCCCATAAATAAAACTCTTAAATAAAAACTTGCAAAAAACAAATTTGTGTAGACACAAGGCTTGGTGCGTGATTCATGCGCATATCGCATGGGTAAAAATATGTATTTTCGGATTTCTTGTGAACCCTGAACCTCTAGGGTTTCGGATTTCTTGTAAACCAAGTTTTTTGTTTCTTGTAAAACAATTAAACGCGTAAAAGGAATCCTCCCATAAATAAAACTCTTAAATAAAAACTTGCAAAAACAAATTTGTGTAGACACAAGGCTTGGTGCGTGATTCATGCGCATATCACATGGGTAAAAATATGTATTTTCTAGATTTTTAACCCCGAACCTTGAACCTCTAGGGTTTCGGATTTCTTATAAACTGTTTTTTGTTTCTTGTAAAACAATTAATTGCGTAAAGGAATCTCCCATAAATAAAACCTTAAATAAAAACTTGCAAAAACAAATTTGTGTAGACACAAGGCTTGGTGCGTGATTCATGCGCATATCGCATGGTAAAAATATGTATTTTCTGACAACCCCGAACCCTGAACCTCTAAAGGTTTGGATTTTTGTAAAACCAAGTTTTTTGTTTCGGAAAACAATTAAACGCGTAAAAAGGAATCCTCCCATAAATAAAACTCTTAAATAAAAACTTGCAAAAACAAATTTGTGTGTGACACAAGGCTTGGTAAGTGTGATTCATGCGCATATCGCATGGGTAAAAATATGTATTTTCAGATTTCGTGAACCCCGAACCCTGAACCTCTAGGGTTTCGGATTTCTTGTAAACCAAGTTTTTTGTTTCTTGTAAAACAATTAAACGCGTAAAAGGAATCCTCCCATAAATAAAACTCTTAAATAAAAACTTGCAAAAAACAAATTTGTGTAGACACAAGGCTTGGTGCGTGATTCATGCGCATATCGCATGGGTAAAAATATGTATTTTCGGATTTCTTGTGAACCCTGAACCTCTAGGGTTTCGGATTTCTTGTAAACCAAGTTTTTTGTTTCTTGTAAAACAATTAAACGCGTAAAAGGAATCCTCCCATAAATAAAACTCTTAAATAAAAACTTGCAAAAACCAAATTTGTGTAGACACAAGGCTTGGTGCGTGATTCATGCGCATATCGCATGGGTAAAAATATGTATTTTCGGATTTCTTGTGAACCCTGAACCCTGAACCTCTAGGGTTTCGGATTTCTTGTAAACCAAGTTTTTTGTTTCTTGTAAAACAATTAAACGCGTAAAAGGAATCCTCCCTTAAATAAAACTTGCAAAAAACAAATTTGTGTAGACACAAGGCTTGGTGCGTGATTCATGCGCATATCGCATGGGTAAAAATATGTATTTTCTCGGATTTCAGAACCCTTAACCCTGAACCTCTAGGGTTTGGATTGTAAACCAAGTTTTTTGTTTCTTGTAAAACCAAGTTTTTTGTTTCTTGTAAAACAATTAATTGCGTAAAAGGAATCCTCCCATAAATAAAACTCTTAAACAAAAACTTGCAAAAAACAAATTTGTCTAGACACAAGGCTTGGTGCGTGATTCATGCGCATATCGCATGGGTAAAAATATGTATTTTCGGATTTCTTGGGAACCCTGAACCTCTAGGGTTTCGGATTTCTTGTAAACCAAGTTTTTTGTTTCTTGTAAAACAATTAAACGCGTAAAATGAATCCTCCCATAAATAAAACACTTAAATAAAAACTTGCAAAAAACAAATTTGTGTAGACACAAGGCTTGGTGCGTGATTCATGCGCATATCGCATGGGTAAAAATATGTATTTTCGGATTTCTTGTGAACCCCGAACCTTGAACCTCTAGGGTTTCGGATTTCTTGTAAACCAAGTTTTTTGTTTCTTGTAAAACAATTAAACGCGTAAAAGGAATCCTCCCATAAATAAAACTCTTAAATAAAAACTTGCAAAAAACAAATTTGTGTAGACACAAGGCTTGGTGCGTGATTCATGCGCATATCGCATGGGTAAAAATATGTATTTTCGGATTTCTTGAGAACCCTGAACCTCTAGGGTTTCGGATTTCTTGTAAACCAAGTTTTTTGTTTCTTGTAAAACAATTAAACGCGTAAAAGGAATCCTCCCATAAATAAAACTCTTAAATAAAAACTTGCAAAAACAAATTTGTGTAGACACAAGGCTTGGTGCGTGATTCATGCGCATATCGCATGGGTAAAAATATGTATTTTCGGATTTCTTGTGAACCCTGAACCCTGAACCTCTAGGGTTTCGGATTTCTTTGTAAAACCAAGTTTTTGTTTCTTGTAAAACAATTAAACGCGTAAAAGGAATCCTCCCATAAATAAAACTCTTAAATAAAAACTTGCAAAACAAATTTGTGTAGACACAAGGTTTGATCGTGATTCATGCTATATCGCGGGTAAAAATATGTATTTTCGATTTTTGTGAACCCCGAACCCCGAACCTCTAGGGTTTCCGGATTTTTGTAAACCGAGTTTTTTGTTTCTTGTAAAACAATTAAACGCGTAAAAGGAATCCTCCCATAAATAAAACTCTTAAATAAAACTTGCAAAAAACAAATTTGTGTAGACACAAGGGTTGGTGCGTGATTCATGCGCATATCGCATGGGTAAAAATAGGTATTTTCGGATTTCTTGCAACCGAACCCGAACCATGAACCTCAGTGAGCTGGGATTTCTCAAACCAAGTTTTTTGTTTCTTGTAAAACAATTAATTGCGTAAAAGGAATCCTCCCATAAATAAAACTCTTAAACAAAAACTTGCAAAAAACAAATTTGTGTAGACACAAGGCTTGGTGCCTGATTCATGCGCATATCACATAGGTAAAAATATGTATTTTCGGATTTCTTGGGAACCCTGAACCTCTAGGGTTTCGAATTTCTTGTAAACCAAGTTTTTTGTTTCTTGTAAAACAATTAAACGCGTAAAATGAATCCTCCCATAAATAAAAACACTTAAATAAAAACTTGCAAAAACAAATTTGTGTAGACACAAGGCTTGGTGCGTGATTCATGCGCATATCGCATGGGTAAAAATATGTATTTTGATTTCTCGAACCCCGAACTCAACCTCTAGGGTTTCGGATTTTTCGTGGAACCAAGTTTTTTGTTTCTTGTAAAACAATTAATTGCGTAAAAGGAATCCTCCCATAAATAAAACTCTTAAATAAAAACTTGCAAAAACAAATTTGTGTGTAATACTAAGGTTTCAAAGGATTCATGCGCATGATATCGTGATGGGTAAAAATATGTATTTTCGGATTTCTTGTGAACCCTGAACCGTGAACCTCTAGGGTTTCGGATTTCTTGTAAACCAAGTTTTTTGTTTCTTGTAAAACAATTAAACGCGTAAAAGGAATCCTCCCATAAATAAAACTCTTAAATAAAAACTTGCAAAAAACAAATTTGTGTAGACACAAGGCTTGGTGCGTGATTCATGCGCATATCGCATGGGTAAAAATATGTATTTTCGGATTTCTTGTGAACCCCGAACCCCGAACCTCTAGGGTTTCGGATTTCTTGTAAACCAAGTTTTTTGTTTCTTGTAAAACAATTAAACGCGTAAAAGGAATCCTCCCATAAATAAAACTCTTAAATAAAAACTTGCAAAAAACAAATTTGTGTAGACACAAGGCTTGGTGCGTGATTCATGCGCATATCGCATGGGTAAAAATATGTATTTTCGGATTTCTTGTGAACCCCGAACCCCGAACCTCTAGGGTTTCGGATTTCTTGTAAACCAAGTTTTTTGTTTCTTGTAAAACAATTAAACGCGTAAAAGGAATCCTCCCATAAATAAAACTCTTAAATAAAAACTTGCAAAAACAAATTTGTGTAGACACAAGGCTTGGTGCGTGATTCATGCGCATATCGCATGGGTAAAAATATGTATTTTCGGATTTCTTGTGAACCCCGAACCCCGAACCTCTAGGGTTTCGGATTTCTTGTAAACCAAGTTTTTTGTTTCTTGTAAAACAATTAAACGCGTAAAAGGAATCCTCCCATAAATAAAACTCTTAAATAAAAACTTGCAAAAAACAAATTTGTGTAGACACAAGGCTTGGTGCGTGATTCATGCGCATATCGCATGGGTAAAAATATGTATTTTCGGATTTCTTGTGAACCCCGAACCCCGAACCTCTAGGGTTTTGTGATTTCTTGTAAACCAAGTTTTTTGTTTCTTGTAAAACAATTAAACGCGTAAAAGGAATCCTCCCATAAATAAAACTCTTAAATAAAAACTTGCAAAAACAAATTTGTGTAGACACAAGGCTTGGTGCGTGATTCATGCGCATATCGCATGGGTAAAAATATGTATTTTCGGATTTCTTGTGAACCCCGAACCCCGAACCTCTAGGGTTTCGGATTTCTTGTAAACCAAGTTTTTTGTTTCTTGTAAAACAATTAAACGCGTAAAAGGAATCCTCCCATAAATAAAACTCTTAAATAAAAACTTGCAAAAAACAAATTTGTGTAGACACAAGGCTTGGTGCGTGATTCATGCGCATATCGCATGGGTAAAAATATGTATTTTCGGATTTCTTGTGAACCCTGAACCCTGAACCTCTAGGGTTTCGGATTTCTTGTAAACCAAGTTTTTTGTTTCTTGTAAAACAATTAAACGCGTAAAAGGAATCCTCCCATAAATAAAACTCTTAAATAAAAACTTGCAAAAACAAATTTGTGTAGACACAAGGCTTGGTGCGTGATTCATGCGCATATCGCATGGGTAAAAATATGTATTTTCGGATTTCTTGTGAACCCCGAACCCCGAACCTCTAGGGTTTCGGATTTCTTGTAAACCAAGTTTTTTGTTTCTTGTAAAACAATTAAACGCGTAAAAGGAATCCTCCCATAAATAAAACTCTTAAATAAAAACTTGCAAAAAACAAATTTGTGTAGACACAAGGCTTGGTGCGTGATTCATGCGCATATCGCATGGGTAAAAATATGTATTTTCGGATTTCTTGTGAACCCCGAACCCCGAACCTCTAGGGTTTCGGATTTCTTGTAAACCAAGTTTTTTGTTTCTTGTAAAACAATTAAACGCGTAAAAGGAATCCTCCCATAAATAAAACTCTTAAATAAAAACTTGCAAAAAACAAATTTGTGTAGACACAAGGCTTGGTGCGTGATTCATGCGCATATCGCATGGGTAAAAATATGTATTTTCGGATTTCTTGTGAACCCCGAACCCCGAACCTCTAGGGTTTCGGATTTCTTGTAAACCAAGTTTTTTGTTTCTTGTAAAACAATTAAACGCGTAAAAGGAATCCTCCCATAAATAAAACTCTTAAATAAAAACTTGCAAAAACAAATTTGTGTAGACACAAGGCTTGGTGCGTGATTCATGCGCATATCGCATGGGTAAAAATATGTATTTTCGGATTTCTTGTGAACCCCGAACCCCGAACCTCTAGGGTTTCGGATTTCTTGTAAACCAAGTTTTTTGTTTCTTGTAAAACAATTAAACGCGTAAAAGGAATCCTCCCATAAATAAAACTCTTAAATAAAAACTTGCAAAAACAAATTTGTGTAGACACAAGGCTTGGTGCGTGATTCATGCGCATATCGCATGGGTAAAAATATGTATTTTCGGATTTCTTGTGAACCCTGAACCCTGAACCTCTAGGGTTTCGGATTTCTTGTAAACCAAGTTTTTTGTTTCTTGTAAAACAATTAAACGCGTAAAAGGAATCCTCCCATAAATAAAACTCTTAAATAAAAACTTGCAAAAAACAAATTTGTGTAGACACAAGGCTTGGTGCGTGATTCATGCGCATATCGCATGGGTAAAAATATGTATTTTCGGATTTCTTGGGAAGCCTGAACCTCTAGGGTTTCGGATTTCTTGTAAACCAAGTTTTTTGTTTCTTGTAAAACAATTAAACGCGTAAAAGGAATCCTCCCATAAATAAAACTCTTAAATAAAAACTTGCAAAAACAAATTTGTGTAGACACAAGGCTTGGTGCGTGATTCATGCGCATATCGCATGGGTAAAAATATGTATTTTCGGATTTCTTGTGAACCCTGAACCCCGAACCTCTAGGGTTTCGGATTTCTTGTAAACCAAGTTTTTTGTTTCTTGTAAAACAATTAAACGCGTAAAAGGAATCCTCCCATAAATAAAACTCTTAAATAAAAACTTGCAAAAACAAATTTGTGTAGACACAAGGCTTGGTGCGTGATTCATGCGCATATCGCATGGGTAAAAATATGTATTTTCGGATTTCTTGGGAACCCTGAACCTCTAGGGTTTCGGATTTCTTGTAACCAAGTTTTTGTAAAACAATTAAATGCGTAAAGGAATCCTCCCATAAAAACTCTGAATAAAACTTGCAAAAAACAAATTTGTGTAGACACAAGGCTTGGTGCGTGATCTGCGCATATCGCATGGGTAAAAATATGTATTTTCTATTTCTGTGAACCCTGAACCCCGAACCTCTAGGGGTTTTGATTTTGAAACCAAGTTTTTCTTGTTTCTTGTAAAACAATTAAACGCGTAAAAGGAATCCTCCTATAAATAAAAACTTGCATAAAAAAAAAACAAATTTATGTAGACACAGCTTGAAGTGCGTGATTCATGCGCATATATGGGTAAAAATATGTATTTTTCGTATTTCTTTGTGAACCCGAACCCCGAACCCCAGGGTTTCGGATTTTTGTAAACCAAGTTTTTTTGTTTCTTTTAAAACAATTAAACGCGTAAAAGGAATCCTCCCATAAATAAAACTCTTAAATAAAAACTTGCAAAAAAAAAAATTTGTGTAGACACAAGGCTTGGTGCGTGATTCATGCGCATTCGGATTTCTTGTGAACCCTGAACCTCTAGGGTTTCTGGATTTTTGTAAAACCAAGTTTTTTGTTTCTTGTAAAACAATTAAACGCGTAAAGGAATCCTCCATAAATAATCCTCCCATAAATAAAACTTGCAAAAAAAAATTTGTGTAGACACAAGGCTTGGTGCGTGATTCATGCGCATATCGCATGGGGTAAAAATATGTATTTTCTGATTTAACCCTGAACTCGAACTCAACCCCGAACTCGAGGGGTATCGATTTCAGGAACCAAGTTTTTTGTTTCTTGTAAAACAATTAAACGCGTAAAGGAATCGCATAAAACTTTAAATAAAAATTTGCAAAAACAAATATGTGTAGACACAAGGCTTGCCGTGATTCATGCGCATATCGCATGGGTAAAAATATACATTTTCGATTTTGTGAACCCTAAAACCCTGAACTTAGGCTTTGATTGTGTAAACCGAGTTTTTTGTTTCTTTGAAACAATTAAACGCGTAAAAGGAATCCTCCCATAAATAAAACTCTTAACAAAAAACTTCTGTAAAAAACAAATTGTGAGACACAAGGCTTGGTGCATGATTCATGCGCATATCGCATGGGTAAAATAATGTATTTTCGGATTTCAGTGAACCCCGAACCCTAACCCCTAGGGTTTCAGATTTCTGTAAACCAAGTTTTTGTTTTTGTAAAACAATTAAACGCGTAAAGGAATCCTCCCATAAAACTCTCTTAAATAAAAACTTGCAAAAAACAAATTTTTGTAGACACAAGGCTTGGTGTTATGATTCATGCGCATATCGCATGGGTAAAAATATATATTTTCGGATTTCTTTTGAACCCTGAACCCTGAACCTCTAGGATTTCGGATTTAAACCAAGTTTTTTGTTTCTTGTAAAACAATTAAACGCTAAAAGGAATCCTCCCATAAATAAAACTCTAAAAAAAAAACTTGCAAAAACAAATTTGTGTAGACACAAGGCTAGGTGCGTGATTCATGCGCATACCGCATGGGTAAAAATATGTATTTTCGGATTTCTTAACCCTGAACCCTGAACCCCGAACCTCTAGGGTTTCGGATTTCTTGTAAACCAAGTTTTTTGTTTCTTGTAAAACAATTAAACGCGTAAAAGGAATCCTCCCATAAATAAAACTCTTAAATAAAAACTTGCAAAAAACAAATTTGTGTAGACACAAGGCTTGGTGCGTGATTCATGCGCATATCGCATGGGTAAAAATATGTATTTTCTGTATTTCAGTGAACCCCGAACCCCGAACCCCGAACCTCTAGGGTTTCGGATTTCTTGTAAACCAAGTTTTTTGTTTCTTGTAAAACAATTAAACGCGTAAAAGGAATCCTCCCATAAATAAAACTCTTAAATAAAAACTTGCAAAAAACAAATTTGTGTAGACACAAGGCTTGGTGCGTGATTCATGCGCATATCGCATGGGTAAAAATATGTATTTTCGGATTTCTTGTGAACCCTGAACCCCGAACCCTGAACCTCTAGGGTTTCGGATTTCTTGTAAACCAAGTTTTTTGTTTCTTGTAAAACAATTAAACGCGTAAAAGGAATCCTCCCATAAATAAAACTCTTAAATAAAAACTTGCAAAAACAAATTTGTGTAGACACAAGGCTTGGTGCGTGATTCATGCGCATATCGCATGGGTAAAAATATGTATTTTCGGATTTCTTGTGAACCCCGAACCTCTAGGGTTTCGGATTTCTTGTAAACCAAGTTTTTTGTTTCTTGTAAAACAATTAAACGCGTAAAAGGAATCCTCCCATAAATAAAACTCTTAAATAAAAACTTGCAAAAAACAAATTTGTGTAGACACAAGGCTTGGTGCGTGATTCATGCGCATATCGCATGGGTAAAAATATGTATTTTCGATTTCTTGTGAACCCTGAACCTTGAACCTCTAGGGTTTCGGATTTCTTGTAAACCAAGTTTTTTGTTTCTTGTAAAACAATTAAACGCGTAAAAGGAATCCTCCCATAAATAAAACTCTTAAATAAAAACTTGAAAAAACAAATTTGTGTAGACACAAGGCTTGGTGCGTGATTCATGCGCATATCGCATGGGTAAAAATATGTATTTTCGGATTTCTTGTGAACCCCGAACCCTGAACCTCTAGGGTTTCGGATTTCTTGTAAACCAAGTTTTTTGTTTCTTGTAAAACAATTAAACGCGTAAAAGGAATCCTCCCATAAATAAAACTCTTAAATAAAAACTTGCAAAAAACAAATTTGTGTAGACACAAGGCTTGGTGCGTGATTCATGCGCATATCGCATGGGTAAAAATATGTATTTTCGGATTTCTTGTGAACCCCGAACCCCGAACCTCTAGGGTTTCGGATTTCTTGTAAACCAAGTTTTTTGTTTCTTGTAAAACAATTAAACGCGTAAAAGGAATCCTCCCATAAATAAAACTCTTAAATAAAAACTTGCAAAAACAAATTTGTGTAGACACAAGGCTTGGTGCGTGATTCATGCGCATATCGCATGGGTAAAAATATGTATTTTCGGATTTCTTGTGAACCCCGAACCTCGAACCTCTAGGGTTTCGGATTTCTTGTAAACCAAGTTTTTTGTTTCTTGTAAAACAATTAAACGCGTAAAAGGAATCCTCCCATAAATAAAACTCTTAAATAAAAACTTGCAAAAAACAAATTTGTGTAGACACAAGGCTTGGTGCGTGATTCATGCGCATATCGCATGGGTAAAAATATGTATTTTCGGATTTTGTGAACCCTGAACCTCTAGGGTTTCGGATTTCTTGTAAACCAAGTTTTTTGTTTCTTGTAAAACAATTAAACGCGTAAAAGGAATCCTCCCATAAATAAAACTCTTAAATAAAAACTTGCAAAAAACAAATTTGTGTAGACACAAGGCTTGGTGCGTGATTCATGCGCATATCGCATGGGTAAAAATATGTATTTTCGGATTTCTTGTGAACCCCGAACCCCGAACCTCTAGGGTTTCGGATTTCTTGTAAACCAAGTTTTTTGTTTCTTGTAAAACAATTAAACGCGTAAAAGGAATCCTCCCATAAATAAAACTCTTAAATAAAAACTTGCAAAAAACAAATTTGTGTAGACACAAGGCTTGGTGCGTGATTCATGCGCATATCGCATGGGTAAAAATATGTATTTTCGGATTTCTTGTGAACCCTGAACCCTGAACCTCTAGGGTTTCGGATTTCTTGTAAACCAAGTTTTTTGTTTCTTGTAAAACAATTAAACGCGTAAAAGGAATCCTCCCATAAATAAAACTCTTAAATAAAAACTTGCAAAAAACAAATTTGTGTAGACACAAGGCTTGGTGCGTGATTCATGCGCATATCGCATGGGTAAAAATATGTATTTTCGGATTTCTTGTGAACCCTGAACCCTGAACCTCTAGGGTTTCGGATTTCTTGTAAACCAAGTTTTTGTTTCTTGTAAAACAATTAAACGCGTAAAAGGAATCCTCCCATAAATAAAACTCTAAATAAAAACTTGCAAAAAACAAATTTGTGTAGACACAAGGCTTGGTGCGTGATTCATGCGCATATCGCATGGGTAAAAATATGTATTTTCGGATTTCTTGAACCCCGAACCCTGAACCTCTAGGGTTTCGGATTTCTTGTAAACCAAGTTTTTTGTTTCTTGTAAAACAATTAAACGCGTAAAAGGAATCCTCCCATAAATAAAACTCTTAAATAAAAACTTGCAAAAACAAATTTGTGTAGACACAAGGCTTGGTGCGTGATTCATGCGCATATCGCATGGGTAAAAATATGTATTTTCGGATTTCTTGTGAACCCCGAACCCCGAACCTCTAGGGTTTCGGATTTCTTGTAAACCAAGTTTTTTGTTTCTTGTAAAACAATTAAACGCGTAAAAGGAATCCTCCCATAAATAAAACTCTTAAATAAAAACTTGCAAAAAACAAATTTGTGTAGACACAAGGCTTGGTGCGTGATTCATGCGCATATCGCATGGGTAAAAATATGTATTTTCGGATTTCTTGTGAACCCTGAACCCTGAACCTCTAGGGTTTCGGATTTCTTGTAAACCAAGTTTTTTGTTTCTTGTAAAACAATTAAACGCGTAAAAGGAATCCTCCCATAAATAAAACTCTTAAATAAAAACTTGCAAAAAACAAATTTGTGTAGACACAAGGCTTGGTGCGTGATTCATGCGCATATCGCATGGGTAAAAATATGTATTTTCGGATTTCTTGTGAACCCTGAACCCTGAACTCTAGGGTTTCGGATTTCTTGTAAACCAAGTTTTTTGTTTCTTGTAAAACAATTAAACGCGTAAAAGGAATCCTCCCATAAATAAAACTCTTAAATAAAAACTTGCAAAAAACAAATTTGTGTAGACACAAGGCTTGGTGCGTGATTCATGCGCATATCGCATGGGTAAAAATATGTATTTTCGGATTTCTTGTGAACCCTGAACCCTGAACCTCTAGGGTTTCGGATTTCTTGTAAACCAAGTTTTTTGTTTCTTGTAAAACAATTAAACGCGTAAAAGGAATCCTCCCATAAATAAAACTCTTAAATAAAAACTTGCAAAAAACAAATTTGTGTAGACACAAGGCTTGGTGCGTGATTCATGCGCATATCGCATGGGTAAAAATATGTATTTTCGGATTTCTTGTGAACCCTGAACCCTGAACCTCTAGGGTTTCGGATTTCTTGTAAACCAAGTTTTTTGTTTCTTGTAAAACAATTAAACGCGTAAAAGGAATCCTCCCATAAATAAAACTCTTAAATAAAAACTTGCAAAAAACAAATTTGTGTAGACACAAGGCTTGGTGCGTGATTCATGCGCATATCGCATGGGTAAAAATATGTATTTTCGGATTTCTTGTGAACCCTGAACCGAACCCCGAACCTAGGGTTTCGATTTTCTTGTAAACCAAGTTTTTTGTTTCTTGTAAAACAATTAAACGCGTAAAAGGAATCCTCCCATAAATAAAACTCTTAAATAAAAACTTGCAAAAAACAAATTTGTGTAGACACAAGGCTTGGTGCGTGATTCATGCACATATCGCATGGGTAAAAATATGTATTTTCGGATTTCTTGTGAACCCTGAACCTCTAGGGTTTCGGATTTCTTGTAAACCAAGTTTTTTGTTTCTTGTAAAACAATTAAACGCGTAAAAGGAATCCTCCCATAAATAAAACTCTTAAATAAAAACTTGCAAAAACAAATTTGTGTAGACACAAGGCTTGGTGCGTGATTCATGCGCATATCGCATGGGTAAAAATATGTATTTTCGGATTTCTTGAACCCTGAACCCTGAACCTCTAGGGTTTCGGATTTCTTGTAAACCAAGTTTTTTGTTTCTTGTAAAACAATTAAACGCGTAAAAGGAATCCTCCCATAAATAAAACTCTAAATAAAAACTTGCAAAAAACAAATTTGTGTAGACACAAGGCTTGGTGCGTGATTCATGCGCATATCGCATGGGTAAAAATATGTATTTTCGGATTTCTTGTGAACCCTGAACCTCTAGGGTTTCGGATTTCTTGTAAACCAAGTTTTTTGTTTCTTGTAAAACAATTAAACGCGTAAAAGGAATCCTCCCATAAATAAAACTCTTAAATAAAAACTTGCAAAAAACAAATTTGTGTAGACACAAGGCTTGGTGCGTGATTCATGCGCATATCGCATGGGTAAAAATATGTATTTTCTGATTTCTTGTGAACCTGAACCCTGAACCTCTAGGGTTTCGGATTTCTTGTAAACCAAGTTTTTTGTTTCTTGTAAAACAATTAAACGCGTAAAAGAATCCTCCCATAAATAAAACTCTTAAATAAAAACTTGCAAAAAAACAAATTTGTGTAGACACAAGGCTTGGTGCGTGATTCATGCGCATATCGCATGGGTAAAAATATGTATTTTCGGATTTCTTGTGAACCCTGAACCCTGAACCCTCAACCTCTAGGGTTTCGGATTTCTTGTAAACCAAGTTTTTTGTTTCTTGTAAAACAATTAAACGCGTAAAAGGAATCCTCCCATAAATAAAACTCTTAAATAAAAACTTGCAAAAAACAAATTTGTGTAGACACAAGGCTTGGTGCGTGATTCATGCGCATATCGCATGGGTAAAAATATGTATTTTGGATTTCTTGTGAACCCCGAACCCCGAACCTCTAGGGTTTCGGATTTCTTGTAAACCAAGTTTTTTGTTTCTTGTAAAACAATTAAACGCGTAAAAGGAATCCTCCCATAAATAAAACTCTTAAATAAAAACTTGCAAAAAACAAATTTGTGTAGACACAAGGCTTGGTGCGTGATTCATGCGCATATCGCATGGGTAAAAATATGTATTTTCGGATTTCTTGTGAACCCTGAACCGATCCCAACCTCTAGGGTTTCGATTTCTTGTAAACCAAGTTTTTTGTTTCTTGTAAAACAATTAAACGCGTAAAAGGAATCCTCCCATAAATAAAACTCTTAAATAAAAACTTGCAAAAAACAAATTTGTGTAGACACAAGGCTTGGTGCGTGATTCATGCGCATATCGCATGGGTAAAAATATGTATTTTCGGATTTCTTGTGAACCCCAACCCTGAACCTCTAGGGTTTCGGATTTCTTGTAAACCAAGTTTTTTGTTTCTTGTAAAACAATTAAACGCGTAAAAGGAATCCTCCCATAAATAAAACTCTTAAATAAAAACTTGCAAAAAACAAATTTGTGTAGACACAAGGCTTGGTGCGTGATTCATGCGCATATCGCATGGGTAAAAATATGTATTTTCGGATTTCTTGTGAACCCCGAACCCCGAACCTTTAGGGTTTGGATTTCTTGTAAACCAAGTTTTTTGTTTCTTGTAAAACAATTAAACGCGTAAAAGGAATCCTCCCATAAATAAAACTCTTAAATAAAAACTTGCAAAAACAAATTTGTGTAGACACAAGGCTTGGTGCGTGATTCATGCAAGATATCGCAAGGGTAAAAATATGTATTTTCGGATTTCTTGTGAACCCTGAACCGTGAACCTCTAGGGTTTCGGATTTCCTGTAAACCAAGTTTTTTGTTTCTGTAAAACAATTAAACGCGTAAAAGGAATCCTCCCATAAATAAAACTCTTAAATAAAAACTTGCAAAAAACAAATTTGTGTAGACACAAGGCTTGGTGCGTGATTCATGCGCATATCGCATGGGTAAAAATATGTATTTTCGGATTTCTTGTGAACCCTGAACCCTGAACCTCTAGGGTTTCGGATTTCTTGTAAACCAAGTTTTTTGTTTCTTGTAAAACAATTAAACGCGTAAAAGGAATCCTCCCATAAATAAAACTCTAAATAAAAACTTGCAAAAAACAAATTTGTGTAGACACAAGGCTTGGTGCGTGATTCATGCGCATATCGCATGGGTAAAAATATGTATTTTCGGATTTCTTGTGAACCCTGAACCCCGAACCTCTAGGGTTTCGGATTTCTTGTAAAACAATTAAACGCGTAAAAGGAATCCTCCCATAAATAAAACTCTTAAATAAAAAACTTGCAAAAAACAAATTTGTGTAGACACAAGGCTTGGTGCGTGATTCATGCGCATATCGCATGGGTAAAATATGTATTTTCGGATTTCTTGAACCCTGAACCCGGAACCCCCCGAACCTCTATGGTTTCGGATTTCTTGTAAACCAAGTTTTTTGTTTCTTGTAAAACAATTAAACGCGTAAAAGGAATCCTCCCATAAATAAAACTCTTAAATAAAAACTGCAAAAAACAAATTTGTGTAGACACAAGGCTTGGTGCGTGATTCATGCGCATATCGCATGGGTAAAAATATGTATTTTCGGATTTCTTGTGAACCCTGAACCCTGAACCTCTAGGGTTTCGACTTGTAAACCAAGTTTTTTGTTTCTTGTAAAACAATTAAACGCGTAAAAGGAATCCTCCCATAAATAAAACTCTTAAATAAAAAACTTGCAAAAAACAAATTTGTGTAGACACAAGGCTTGGTGCGTGATTCATGCGCATATCGCATGGGTAAAAATATGTATTTTCGGATTTTTTGTGAACCCTGAACCCTGAACCTCTAGGGTTTCGGATTTCTTGTAAACCAATTTTTTTGTTTCTTTATAAAACAATTAAACGCGTAAAAGGAATCCTCCCATAAATAAAACTCTTAAATAAAAACTTGCAAAAAAAAACAAATTTGTGTAGACACAAGGCTTGGTGCGTGATTCATGCGCATATCGCATGGGTAAAAATATGTATTTTCGGATTTCTCAGAACCCCAACCCTGAACCTCTAGGGGTTTCGGATTTCTTGTAAACCAAGTTTTTTGTTTCTTGTAAAACAATTAAACGCGTAAAAGGAATCCTCCCATAAATAAAACTCTTAAATAAAAACTTGCAAAAAACAAATTTGTGTAGACACAAGGCTTGGTGCGTGATTCATGCACAGCATATCGCATGGGTAAAAATATGTATTTTCGTATTTCTGCAACCCCGAACCCGAACCCTGAACCTCTAGGGTGTCGGATTTCTTGTAAACCAAGTTTTTGTTTCTTGTAAAACAATTAAACGCGTAAAAGGAATCCTCCCATAAATAAAAACTTGCAAAAAACAAATTTATGTAGACACAAGGCTTGGTGCGTGATTCATGCGCATATCGCATGGGTAAAAATATGTATTTTCGGATTTCTTGTGAACCCTGAACCCTGAACCTCTAGGGTTTCGGATTTCTTTGTAAACCAAGTTTTTTGTTTCTTGTAAAACAATTAAACGCGTAAAAGGAATCCTCCCATAAATAAAACTCTTAAATAAAAACTTGCAAAACAAATTTGTGTAGACACAAGGCTTGGTGCGTGATTCATGCGCATATCGCATGGGTAAAAATATGTATTTTCGGATTTTCAGAACTCGAACCCCGAACCTCTAGGGTTTCGGATTTCTTGTAAAACCAAGTTTTTTTTTGTTTCTTTTAAAACAATTAAACGCGTAAAGGAATCCTCCCATAAATAAAACTCTTAAATAAAAACTTGCAAAAAACAAATTTGTGTGACACAAGGCTTGGTGCGTGATTCATGCGCATATCGCATTGGTAAAAATCATGTATTTCGGATTTCAGAACCCTTAACCCCGAACTCTGAACCCTGAACCTCTAGGGGTTTGATTTCTTTGTAAACCAAGTTTTTTGTTTCTTGTAAAACAATTAAACGCGAAAAGGAATCCTCCCATAAATAAAACTCTTAAATAAAA
>JAJJWW010008748.1:0-39019 GCA_023531295.1 Papaver armeniacum | reverse complement strand
TCATAGCAAACCATAATCTTAAATTTTTTAATTAAAAAAAAAATAAATAAAAAAATAAAAAATAAAAAAAATTACTTATATTTTATTAAATATATTAAAATTAGAAATATAATTTATTATAATAAAATTGTGTTAAAACTAATTTTAGAAATATGTCTATTGGCCATTAACTACATCAAAGACACTTTTAAATACCCGGTTTGCAAAGCAGAATTTAAAAGTTTGTTAATTGTATTGATTGCTTTTTAAATTATAGTTTACCAAACGCTACAGATTTATTTCACACTGACAAAGACAAAGAACGCATAAACACAACAGAAAAGCGCTTTTCTAAAATTCACATCAATACCAAACTCGCCTTAAAACCCTTCTGAGTTCAAAAATTACATTCGAAGTGTGAAATGAGTTAATTCTGAACAACTGTGAAATTGTGTACACCCAAATTTGATTCAAGATCAGCAAAAATTCAGAGATGTTCAGAATAAACAGCAAAAATTGTCTCTCCTTTCACTAATTGACAACTTTTAGGTGCTCATCCAAAGACAATTCAGAGATGAATGCCTATTCTGAACCATACACAGCATCCTTACTTTTCAAGACGGTATCAAAATATTCTGAACCATCTGCAGCATCCTTACTTGTCACCAAGGTATCAAAATATTTGTATATCCTCGATCCAACTGAGGCAAATTCATGAGTCTATTTATTTTCATCATCAGCTTGAGTGATAACCTTCGAATCTGGTTCCCATTTACCATCAAAGTAGATTACTGGTAGCGTTCCTTCAGGATTAGCTTCCAGAAAAAATTGAGATAGTTGGTGGCAAGGAATTTCTTCTCTTTCCTTTGACTGAAATGGCAATCACCAAGGAGATCAGAAGCACCAACAGCTGCTTTCGCACAGACTTCCAACTTCATGGTTGTGATAGTGAGGTTCACCTATTCTTCCTCCTTGAAAATGACTGCACCTCTTTCTCTAGGTTCTCTATCAACCTATCCGACACTGCACTTCACCCATCAAAGGTTACTGATTCCTTTCGACATCCATGATCTGATACTATATTGCACGCTGCCCATTTTGCTGCTAGTGCATCCCCATAGTTGATCCTCTATGATTCGTTGGCCGTCATTCCTCATCCTCTTATATTGATCAGTGGAAATCATCAACACAGCTGAGCTCTCTTTTGCAAGGATACATTCATCTGACTCGTGTCATTGATAGCGCCGTTAACTCCAGCCTGTTCACCAGTCTGAGATGCCGGGGTAGCGCCGTTAGAGTTAGAGCCTTGTGCAGCAGCACCCACGCTACTATCACTAGAATAACTAGGAACCTTCGAATCATAAGACTGCCCGTAACCTGGTTGACTAGCAGACTGGTGCACCATATGTGAAACCTGCCCTTATCCTGCACCCGAGCCATAATCCGATGAAGTGCAATAATTAGCTGAATCTTGCTGTGCATATCCTGATTACGCTGAAGGTAGCGAGTATCCTAACTGCAGTTGGCCGACTGAATACTTCCTGTTTGGGTGCTTGAAGGAGGTGGAGTCTAACCATAAGCTGCCTTCTTCCCTTGAGGGGGTACATACCCAGCCTGCCTGAGCCATAGGTGGAGGTGCTGGTTAGCTTCCATAACTTGTTCGAAATGACCCTTGAGGAGGATAGCTCGGAGGGTTCAGCTGCTGACTACCGATTCTGGCTGATGTTGGAGGCTGGACAGATGCTACCTGTGACGTTGGAAGTGGTACTTAAGTAGGTCCTGGTGCTGAAGAGCTATAACTCCGTTGGCTCTGATCATAGCCTGGCCTGTGAGCCACCATAACCAAGCTGAGCTCCAATATGTGAACCATAACCAGGTTGAGGTGCGGGTGGGTGATAAACTCCATATATATCAGCTGGAGGTTGAGCATATTCGGATATGTGACCATAACCATAACCAGTGGTATGTGTTGTGGTTGAAGGCCCTCTCTGTGATTGCTGACCTTAGTAATCATATCCAGTAGGACCAGTACCACCGTGATAGGTGTAGAATACACCTAATTTACTATCTAGTAGTTTATGCTTTCTTTGCTATTTTTCTTGTAAATTATGTATTTTACGCTTGTTTTGAGTTTTATAGCTACTTTAGAGTCGCACGGAGGAAAAGAAGAAGAAATCACCCAATTTGAGCCAAAAGGGCAAAAAGGTCATTTTACAGGCGATTAATATATGGAGCCCATTGAGGTTAAGGGGCATCTTTTGGAGGATCATTAAAGACAGACTAGCTGTGGTTAAGGGGCTGCCATCTGGCTAGCCCTTATCAGAAGTGACATCCTATTATGGGCACCCAACTAGGGTGGTTCCTGTCCATGGGGTGTACCATCCATACCCTGCTCCACACCCGAACCCAGATCAATTCTTATACCCTGAATCGAGAGACGAGTTCTCTCATTCACCTCATTCCACCTGAAAACAAAATTAGAAAAGAAAAGTAGCTCTTTATTTTGAGATCGAACTCGGATCGAGATGGGGATCCGAGATTCACGAGAAATTGAAGAGGGAAGAATCATTGAGAACCCGAGAGATCAAAGTGATAAGAGAGGAGATCGATGGGGGTTTTACGAGCTGCCATTGCTGTTGTTGGTCCGAGTAATCGAATTGAGATTCAGATAAAGAGATGAAGATGGAAACGAAAGTGATGATTGATACCGTGACCAGATCGAGAAATTTAGATGTATCTGCTGCTGATGTTAACACCAGGTCGAGAAGAAGAGTTATTAGTGAATCGATTGAGCAGAAATTGAGATGGGTTTGTGTTGACATCAAGGTACTGGCACTTGAATTGAAGGTGGGTTTAGAGTGAATTCGAGTCTGGATTGATTATGGCAATGAACACAGATAGGTGTGAAATTCCTATAAAGTTCGGATGGAAGATGAATTATGACATGAAACGAACCGACTTGAGCCGAATTAGGGTTTTATGGAAGTTCGATTGAAGATTAATCTGGGCTTTACACAAGTGATGATGGGTTTTGTCTCACAAGAATGGTGTTATCTCGAATGGGTTGGATTGGGCTGGTGATACAAGCGGGCCGGTGCTGGCTGTTGATTGCAAGGCTAGACTAAGAGTTATGACCGAGGTGAACCGTGGCTGCGATTGTGAGATGAAGTTGCGATGAAATACAGTGGGTGTTGACAAGTTGATTCAATTGGCTGGGTTGTGGTGGTGTTGAAGTTGATTAAAATTGGATGGAGAATGGTTTGTGCATAAATGAAGTATTTAGATGTATGCCTAGGACAGGATGAACTATAGTTCAATGAGGTGGTCATGGAAGTTAGCATTACGGGGAATGGTGAGGCAATGGTTACGAGGCAGTGCGGATGGAGGGGATGATGTTGTTTCGATGATTAGATGGATTGCTTTGAACGAAGTTGGATGTTGTTTCCAGAAGATGGAGCTGAAGAGCAAGTCTTGAAATATGCAAATAGGAGTTGCGGGATTGATTGCGAGAGACAAGGTGATGGAGGAGTCTGGTTGTTAGACAGGGAGGAAAAGAAAGCCTAAGTGGAGCTAAATGATGTTGTGATTGGTTCATATGGTGCCGTGTGTGGTATTGCAGTCGCAATAGGCATGATCTGAGATGTTGCAGCCATGAATTGGAAGAGGTACTGGTGATGCTGTATGAATAGGCGCTAGGCAAGACAAAGAAGTTGAAGGTCGTGAAGTCGCAGTGAGTATATGAAGATGAAATTGCAAAAAGAAGAGCTGAGCATGTTGGTTTGGGTGAAGCCGGCAATAGGGAATAGAAACCGAGTTAAAGTCTCGAAATGGAGATGCTCGTACCATTATGGGCCGGATGAAGAAATAGTGCGGGGGCCATCTTGGCTGTGGCAAAGCTGTGGCATGTGCAAGATTTTGGCCTGCCATGACTCAGACCTGACTCAGTGATTGACTCTGAGTTGACTCAGCCGAATTGGATCGTTGACCCGCTGACTAACAGTTGACTGACGGTCGACCACTTTGACCGTTAGTCCTAACGGAGGACTGACGGAATATTCCGTCGAATATTCTCTCGACGGAGAAATTTCCAGGTGGCCGGCGGTGACGTTTTCCGGCCAAATTCCGGCCATAATCCCAGTTTTCCGGCGAGCAAAATTCCAGAATTTTCTATGGACTTCTCTCATGGGTGTGAAGACTTGGGCTTGGAATTGGATGGAGAATTGGACTCAAATTTGGAAAGAGAAGATGGAAGAGTTGAGAAAAGCTTGGATTTGGAAATTGAATTGCAAAAGAAAAAGGATTCTATTCCTTAGAAGATTTGGAGAATATTGAAGCCTATAAATAGAGAAGTTTTCTACAACTTCTACACATCTTTTACACACACATCTCTACACACACAACACTTTTCTTTTCTTATTCTTTGTGTGAACTCTTTAACATGAGTAGCTAATTTTATTGATTGAGGATGAATTCCTAGTTCTTAATATGATTTGAGTTTTTGTTTTTAATTCTATCTTGAAGTTTTTTACATGATTATCGTTTGTTTTTACTAATAGGAATGATCTTAATGACATTCATGATTGATTGATAGATTGTTTAGAATGCATGCTAAATTGATTTGTTAGTTTAATCTAATGCTAGTGAAAGTTAGGAGATAAGTAATCGTTTCTTGACTCTTTACATAAGTAGCAAACACGAGACCTTGCGGAGGGATTCCGTGGAGCAATTGTGTGTAGAAACAACGCTAGAAAGTGAACCAAGCGAACCGAGTTTAACTACTAGTACTAAACCTAAATTCATAAATCTTAATGCATTCCAATTACATCTTGTAAGCGGACCTCAAGGTGGTTCTTTTGAATAGAATCCGATAACTAAGCGGACTTCCGTACTCGGTGAAATTAGGGATTTTGGGGCTAGCTAAGCGTACCTGCTATCCTACGGTTGGTGATAATCTGTGACTAATAACAAGTAGAAAAGAACATAACTTTAATCATTGTTTTGCAACGAAGAAGGATTCCTTGATCTCGTCTCTCTTATTGCTTTCAACTTTATCTTTTAATTGATTTGTTTATCTTCTTTTGCTTTTTACACCCCCCTTTCGTGACAATTTTTACAACTAGAATCTCGTGCTCCTCGTGGGATCGACCTTGACTACCCTATATTACTTGTTAATTAGGTAGTAAAGTATTAATTAATTTGATTGCACCTACGACACGCATCAAATTTTGGCGCCGCTGCCGGGGAGCAACGGATGATTTTAGTTGTTTTTATTTTTCTTTTTGCTTTATTCTTGCTTTGTTGGATTCTATTCCGTATCTAACTTGGTTTTGAATCTTATTTCAGTCCGGTTTTCCATGTATGGTGGACAAGAGCAAGCATATTACAACAATCAATACGGTTTTCAACCTCAACATTATGACAACTTCCAACCATCCTTAGGATACAATCAAAACCAATCTTTTGGCTATGATCAATTTCCTACAGAACCTTATGGATATTCTCATACATATCAACAACCTTATGACGGTTATGTAAGTGGACAATCACAAGGATGGGAGGATAGTTTTGTTTATGATCGAAATTCTCTAGTTTTGCGAGATAAGATGTTGGCCATGATTGGGGATCTTCAACAAAAGATGCAAGAATCACATCGAGAATTTCAAAGGAATTCGGAGAAAATATACGAACAAATTAACCAACCTTTGGAGACTTTTGATGACGCTAGTGTAGATTACTCGAGCCTTGATCTTAATAATGATCAATCACCTATTCAAAAGGAAGAGCTTGAGGAAGATGCATTTATTGCTTGGAAAAATTTTCTTAGGGAAAGATGGGAGTCCGCGGAAGTGTATGAATGTTGCAACAATGAGGAAGTTATTCCAACTCCGGATCATAATAACGATCCTTCACCTATTCAAAAGGAGGAGATTGGGTGTGACTTACCTATTGTTGTAAACGAAGTAACACCCGCACAAGAAGATCTTACAATCTATACCGATGAGAATCACTTTAGTGAATGGCCCGATTCCGATGATGAGAATGTTGAAGAGATGATACTAGAGGATGAAACCACATTCATTGATTTTGTGGAAGACCCAATTGAACTTGCGAATGATTTTAATGATACCGAGATTATGGTTAAGGTAGAAAACGACGAAGAATGGTTGCAAGGTTTAATAGAGGACCACGATATACAAGAGGTAAGTAATTCACTTGAATTTTTTAAGGATGAAGAGGATTCTATAATACAAGAGATTGTGAAAGGTTTGTCTAACCCTTTGCATATTGATTCTTCTCCTTTACCTCTTATTGGTTTGAATGTATGTGCTTCAAAGTATTTTTGGATGATTTTGTTTCTAAATATCCACCATTGGAAACACTTGATGCTAACACCATGCAGGTTTGCCAAGAGGAATACATGGAAGTTCCAAAATTCTATGTTCTTTATACACTTCCGAGTGTGGACGAGAATAAGTGTGGGGAAATTTCTATCGAGCGATAATATCACTATTGTTTTCTTGTGCTAATATTTGTATGGAGTTATTGTTTGCAAAACAGGTATTATGGGTGGATCCTCAAATTTTCCGATTGTTGGTATATGGGGAATGAATCTTGCAAGAGCCAAGTCGGGCCGTCGACTTTAAAACAAGCGCTTAATGGGAGGCAACCCATAGGTTTTGTATTTCTTTTTTGCTTTTTGTTATTTCTTTTTCTTGTTTCTTATCATGTTAAAATTTCTCACCTTGACTTTACTAGGAGGATTCAATTACATTGAGGACAATGTAAGGTTTAAGTGTGGGGGAGTGGTTAAGCATGTTTTTAAAAACAAAAATTACAAAAAAATTTAAAAATTTAAAAAAAAAAAAAAGTTTTACATAAAAATTCCAACTTTTAAAGATTTTAGAGTCACTAGCATACTTCTAGGTATGTTTACATAGAGATTTTGACCGACATAATTGAACTTGGAAATGTTAGAGAACTACATTCGGATTTCTTGCTTGTTTGAGTGTTAAATAATGGATTTAATCATGCCGGTGATGCGAATTTGGTGCAGGGAGAAATGCATTATTAGAGTTGCTTGATCAATCATTAGTGGAGACTACCCGTATTCATATCATGTGAGGCACCCGACCAGAAATTTTCCATCTACTAAAGAGCTTCTTTTGAGTGTGTGTCACCGTAAGTTAATTCCGGTAGAATGGTGAGCTACCCAACCTCCCACCAATAGAAGCACTACTCTTTGATCTCTTGAGTGCTAATTTTGTCAATCATGAGGGTGACGTCCATGGATGAAAGCTTCCTTCTTGTAGTTCGATTTGCAGTTAGCACCATTCTCTCTCTCGACAACAACGGATCCATAGAAACACTCTCATCATCAACAAGGAGCGACATCAAAATCTACAAGGAAAGTTGGAAAAGTTTAAGGTTTATAAGCAACGGAACGAGAAAAATAGCAAATTTCAAACTCAAGTAAAGCAACATACGAAAGAGCGGATTTCACATATATGTTGAAGACTTACAATACAATGAGGTAATTTTATATTCAAGTATGAAGACTTATTCATGAAAGCGAAGAAAAGTAAAAGGTGAAAATTTTTGAAGTTTATGATTTCAAGACGATACAAGTTGTTAAGAATCAAGCGGTAAAATACTTCTTCCACGGCCATGGTTTATTTTGTATTTAATTTCTCTTGTTAAAAAAAAAATAAAAAAAAAATAAAAATAAAAAAATAAAAAAAAAAATAAAAAAAAAATAAGAGAAACAAGAGAAATATTTGTTCTTATTTTTGTTAATAAGCCGTGGGAAAGGAAAATTTATAAGGAAGTTTCAAGCGACAAGGATTTTTAAGGTAAAAGAGTTATAAATTGTCAAGGATTTATGAAATTCAAGGGTTTATCATCAATAGTTGAAACCGAAGACTAAGAAGTTAAAGACGAGGAGCGGAAGACGTTTCTCTTGGATGCCGTGAGAGTGGTGTTATCATAATTGGCGATCGGATGTGAAGGTGAGTAAGTAATCTCATCCTCAATATAAATGGTTGATTTCCTTTCTTAGAGATCGTCAGAAAAATGGTTTTTCAAAATATTAAAAGATGTGGGTTTTTCAAAATTTCGGAAGTTATCCTTCCCACCATTCAACGTGTCGCAGGAATTCTCTCTACATTCCTACCTGCACACATGTGAGAACCATAAAAAAGCCGTCTTTTTGAGTGCAATTATCATAAAATCCTTTTTGGTGAGGCAGAAGTCGAGGCGAAATGCTTATTGATCGTTTCTCAAACACGCATTCTCTCATTATGGTGTGGTTATTTCTCACTCAACAATTAAGAACGAGAATATGTTCTTTAGTATTTCTAACTTCTTATTACTAGCATGCGAAAACTCTATGTCCTCATAACTCTTTGGATGCTTGTGACGCTTGAACGCTTTGAAGTTGTGAGTTTTTAGTTTGATTTGCTCGAGGACTAGCAAAGTCTAAGTGTGGGGGAATTTGATAGGTGTAGAATACACCTAATTTACTATCTAGTAGTTTATGCTTTCTTTGCTATTTTTCTTGTAAATTATGTATTTTACGCTTGTTTTGAGTTTTATAGCTACTTTAGAGTCGCACGGAGGAAAAGAAGAAGAAATCACCCAATTTGAGCCAAAAGGGCAAAAAGGTCATTTTACAGGCGATTAATATATGGAGCCCAGTTGAGGTTAAGGGGCATCTTTTGGAGGATCATTAAAGACAGACTAGTCTGTGGTTTAAGGGGCTGCCATCCGCTAGCCCTTATCAGAAGTGACATCCTATTATGGGCACCCAACTAGGGTGGTTCCTGTCCATGGGGTGTACCATCCATACCCTGCTCCACACCCGAACCCAGATCAATTCTTATACCCTGAATCGAGAGACGAGTTCTCTCATTCACCTCATTCCACCTGAAAACAAAATTAGAAAAGAAAAGCAGCTCTGCTATTTTGAGATCGAACTCAGATCGAGATGGGGATCTGAGATTCACAGAAATTGAAGAGGGAAGAATCTGTTGAGAACCCGAGAGATCAAAGTGATAAGAGAGGAGATCGATGGGGGTTTTCTGAGCTGCCATTGCTGTTGTTGGTCCGAGTAATCGAATTGAGATTCAGATAAAGAGATGAAGATGGAAACGAAAGTGATGATTGATACCGTGACCAGATCGAGAAATTTAGATGTATCTGCTGCTGATGTTAACACCAGGTCGAGAAGAAGAGTTATTAGTGAATCGATTGAGCAGAAATTGAGATGGGTTTGTGTTGACATCAAGGTACTGGCACTTGAATTGAAGGTGGGTTTAGAGTGAATTCGAGTCTGGATTGATTATGGCAGTGAACACAGATAGGTGTGAAATTCCGGCAAGTTCGGATGGAAGATGAATTATGACATGAAACGAACCGACTTGAGCTGAATTAGGGTTTTATGGAAGTTCGATTGAAGATTAACTGGGGCTTTACACAAGTGATGATGGGTTTTGTCTCACAAGAATGGTGTTATCTCGAATGGGTTCGATTGGGCTGGTGATACAAGCAGAGCTGGTGCTGCTGTTGATTGCAAGGCTAGACTAAGAGTTATGACTGAGGTGAACTGTGGCTGCTGATTGTGAGATGAAGTTGCAGTATGAAATACAGCTGCAGGTGTTGACAAGTTGATTCAATTGGATGAAATTGTGGTGGTGTTGAATCGTGATGATTAAAATGCAATGGATGAATGGTTATGACTTGCATAAATGAAGTATTTAGATGTATGCCTAGGACAGGTATGAACTATAGTTCAATGAGGTGGTCATGGAAGTTAGCATTACAGGGAATGGTGAGGCAATGGTTACAGGCAGTGCAGATGGAGGGGATGATGCTTGTGCTTACTGATGATTAAGCAGATGGCTGCCATTGCTTTGAACTGAAGTTGGATGTTGTTTCCAGAGAAGATGGAGCTGTAAGAGCAAGTGCTGAAATATGCAAATAGGAGTTGCAGGATTGATTGCAGAGACAAGGTGATGGAGGAGCTGGTTGTTAGACAGGGAGGAAAAGAAAGCCTAAGTGGAGCTAAATGATGTTGTGATTGGTTCATATGGTGCCGTGTGTGGTATTGCAGTCGCAATAGGCATGATCTGAGATGTTGCAGCCATGAATTGGAAGAGGTACTGGTGATGGTTGTATGAATAGGCGGCTAGGCAAGACAAAGAAGTTGAAGGTCATGAAGTCGCAAATGAGTATATGAAGATGAAATTGATAAGAAGAGCCGAGCATGTTGGTTTGGGTGAAGCGGGCAATAGCAATAGGAACCGAGTTAAAGTCCGAAATGGAGATGCTCACCCATTATGGGCTGGATGAAGAATAGTGCAGGGCCATCTTGGGCGTGGCAAAGTCGTGGCATGTGCAAGATTTTGGCCTTGCCATGACTCGGGACTGACTTCAGTGATTGACTCTGAGTTGACTCAGCCGAATTGGATCGTTGACCCGCTGACTAACAGTTGACTGACGGTCGACCACTTTGACCGTTAGTCCTAACGGAGGATTGACGGAATATTCCGTCGAATATTCTCTCGACGGAGAAATTTCCAGTGGCCGCGGACGTTTTAGGCCAAATTCCTGGCCATAATCCCGAGTTTCCGGCGAGCAAAATTCCAGAATTTTCTATGGACTTCTCTCATGGGTGTGAAGACTTGGGCTTGGAATTGGATGGAGAATTGGACTCAAATTTGGAAAGAGAAGATGGAAGAGTTGAGAAAAGCTTGGATTTGGAAATTGAATTGCAAAAGAAAAAGGATTCTATTCCTTAGAAGATTTGGAGAATATTGAAGCCTATAAATAGAGAAGTTTTCTACAACTTCTACACATCTTTTACACACACATCTCTACACACACAACACTTTTCTTTTCTTATTCTTTGTGTGAACTCTTTAACATGAGTAGCTAATTTTATTGATTGAGGATGAATTCCTAGTTCTTAATATGATTTGAGTTTTTGTTTTTAATTCTATCTTGAAGTTTTTTACATGATTATCGTTTGTTTTTACTAATAGGAATGATCTTAATGACATTCATGATTGATTGATAGATTGTTTAGAATGCATGCTAAATTGATTTGTTAGTTTAATCTAATGCTAGTGAAAGTTAGGAGATAAGTAATCGTTTCTTGACTCTTTACATAAGTAGCAAACACGAGACCTTGCGGAGGGATTCCGTGGAGCAATTGTGTGTAGAAACAACGCTAGAAAGTGAACCAAGCGAACCGAGTTTAACTACTAGTACTAAACCTAAATTCATAAATCTTAATGCATTCGGGAATTACATCTTGTAAGCGGACCTCAAGGTGGTTCTTTTGAATAGAATCGATAACTAAGCGGACTTTACTCGGTGAAATTAGGGATTTTGGGGCTAGCTAAGCGTACTGCTATCCTACGGTTGGTGATAATTTGTGACTAATAACAAGTAGAAAAGAACATAACTTTAATCATTGTTTTGCAACGAAGAAGGATTCCTTGATCTTGTCTCTCTTATTGCTTTCAACTTTATCTTTTAATTGATTTGTTTATTTTCTTTTGCTTTTTACACCCCCCTTTCGTGACAATTTTTACAACTAGAATCTCGTGCTCCTCGTGGGATCGACCTTGACTACCCTATATTACTTGTTAATTAGGTAGTAAAGTATTAATTAATTTGATTGCACCTACGACACGCATCAAATTTTTACGCCATTGCTGGGAGCAAATGGATGATTTTAGTTGTTTTTTTTTTCTTTTGCTTTATTCTTGCTTTGTTGGATTCTATTCCGTATCTAACTTGGTTTTTGAATCCTATTTCAGTTGCCGGTTTTCCATGTATGGTGGACAAGAGCAAGCATATTACAACAATCAATACGGTTTTCAACCTCAACATTATGGCAACTTCCAACCATCCTTAGGATACAATCAAAACCAATCTTTTGGCTATGATCAAATTCCTACAGAACCTTATGGATATTCTCATACATATCAACAACCTTATGACGGGTATGTAAGTGGACAATCACAAGGATGGGAGGATAGTTTTGTTTATGATCGAAATTCTCTAGTTTTGCGAGATAAGATGTTGGCCATGATTGGGGATCTTCAACAAAAGATGCAAGAATCACATCGAGAATTTCAAAGGAATTCGGAGAAAATATACGAACAAATTAACAAACCTTTGGAGACTTTTGATGACGCTAGTGTAGATTACTCGAGCCTTGATCTTAATAATGATCAATCACCTATTCAAAAGGAAGAGCTTGAGGAAGATGCATTTATTGCTTGGAAAAACTTTCTTAAGGAAAGATGGGAGTATCATAAGTGTATGAATGTTGCAACAATGAGGAAGTTATTCCAACTCCGGATCATAATAACGATCCTTCACCTATTCAAAAGGAGGAGATTGGGTGTGACTTACCTATTGTTGTAAACGAAGTAACACCCGCACAAGAAGATCTTACAATCTATACCGATGAGAATCACTTTAGTGAATGGCCCGATTCCGATGATGAGAATGTTGAAGAGATGATACTAGAGGATGAAACCACATTCATTGATTTTGTGGAAGACCCAATTGAACTTGCGAATGATTTTAATGATACCGAGATTATGGTTAAGGTAGAAAACGACGAAGAATGGTTGCAAGGTTTAATAGAGGACCACGATATACAAGAGGTAAGTAATTCACTTGAATTTTTTTAAGGATGAAGAGGATTCTATAATACAAGAGATTGTGAAAGGTTTGTCTAACCCTTTGCATATTGATTCTTCTCCTTTACCTCTTATTGGTTTGAATGTATGTGCTTCGAAAGTATTTTTGGATGATTTTGTTTCTAAATACCCACCATTGGAAACACTTGATGCTAACACCATGCAGGTTTGCCAAGAGGAATACATGGAAGTTCCAAAATTCTATGTTCTTTATACACTTCCGAGTGTGGACGAGAATAAGTGTGGGGGAAATTTCTATCGAGCGATAATATCACTATTGTTTTCTTGTGCTAATATTTGTATGGAGTTATTGTTTGCAAAACAGGTATTATGGGTGGATCCTCAAATTTTCCGATTGTTGGTATATGGGGAATGAATCTTGCAAGAGCCAAGTCGGGCCGTCGACTTTAAAACAAGCGCTTAATGGGAGGCAACCCATAGGTTTTGTATTTCTTATTTTTTTTTTGCTTTTTGTTATTTCTTTTTCTTGTTTCTTATCATGTTAAAATTTCTCACCTTGACTTTACTAGGAGGATTCAATTACATTGAGGACAATGTAAGGTTTAAGTGTGGGGGAGTGGTTAAGCATGTTTTTAAAACAAAAATTACAAAAAAAAAAAAATTAAAAAAAAAAAAAAAAAAAAAGTTTTACATAAAAATTCCAACTTTTAAAGATTTTAGAGTCACTAGCATACTTCTAGGTATGTTTACATAGAGATTTTGACCGACATAATTGAACTTGGAAATGTTAGAGAACTACATTCGGATTTCTTGCTTGTTTGAGTGTTAAATAATGGATTTAATCATGCCGGTGATGCGAATTTGGTGCAGGGAGAAATGCATTATTAGAGTTGTTGATCAATCATTAGTGGAGACTACCCGTATTCATATCATGTGAGGCACCGACCAGAAATTTTCCATCTACTAAAGAGCTTCTTTTGAGTGTGTGTCACCGTAAGTTAATTCCGGGTAGAATGGTGAGCTACCCAACCTCCCACCAATAGAAGCACTACTCTTTGATCTCTTGAGTGCTAATTTTGTCAATCATGAGGGTGACGTCCATGGATGAAAGCTTCCTTCTTGTAGTTCGATTTGCGCTTAGCACCATTCTCTCTCTCGACAACAACGGATCCATAGAAACACTTCATCATCAACAAGGAGCGACATCAAAATCTACAAGGAAAGTTGGAAAAGTTTAAGGTTTATAAGCAACGGAACGAGAAAAATAGCAAATTTCAAACTCAAGTAAAGCAACATACGAAAGAGCGGATTTCACATATATGTTGAAGACTTACAATACAATGAGGTAATTTTATATTCAAGTATGAAGACTTATTCATGAAAGCGAAGAAAAGTAAAAGGTGAAAATTTTTGAAGTTTATGATTTCAAGACGATACAAGTTGTTAAGAATCAAGCGGTAAAATACTTCTTCCACGGCCATGGTTTATTTTGTATTTAATTTCTCTTGTTAAAAAAAAAAAAAAAAAAAAAAAAAAAAAAAAAAAAAAAAAAAGAAAATAAAAAAAAAAAAAAAAGAGAAAAACAAGAGAAATATTTGTTCTTATTTTTGTTAATAAGCCGTGGGAAAGGAAAATTTATAAGGAAGTTTCAAGCGACAAGGATTTTTAAGGTAAAAGAGTTATAAATTGTCAAGGATTTATGAAATTCAAGGGTTTATCATCAATAGTTGAAACCGAAGACGAAGAAGATCAAGACGAGGAGCGGAAGACGTTTCTCTTGGATGCCGTGAGAGTGGTGTTATCATAATTGGCGATCGGATGTGAAGGTGAGTAAGTAATCTCATCCTCAATATAAATGGTTGATTTCCTTTCTTAGAGATCGTCAGAAAAATGGTTTTTCAAAATATTAAAAGATGTGGGTTTTTCAAAATTTCGGAAGTTATCCTTCCCACCATTCAACGTGTCGCAGGAATTCTCTCTACATTCCTACCTGCACACATGTGAGAACCATAAAAAGCCGTCTTTTTGAGTGCAATTATCATAAAATCCTTTTTGGTGAGGCAGAAGTCGAGGCGAAATGCTTATTGATCGTTTCTCAAACACGCATTCTCTCATTATGGTGTGGTTATTTCTCACTCAACAATTAAGAATGAGAATATGTTCTTTAGTATTTCTAACTTCTTATTACTAGCATGCGAAACTCTATGTCCTCATAACTCTTTGGATGCTTGTGACGCTTGAACGCTTTGAAGTTGTGAGTTTTTAGTTTGATTTGCTCGAGGACTAGCAAAGTCTAAGTGTGGGGGAATTTGATAGGTGTAGAATACACCTAATTTACTATCTAGTAGTTTATGCTTTCTTTGCTATTTTTCTTGTAAATTATGTATTTTACGCTTGTTTTGAGTTTTATAGCTACTTTAGAGTCGCACGGAGGAAAAGAAGAAGAAATCACCCAATTTGAGCCAAAAGGGCAAAAAGGTCATTTTACAGGCGATTAATATATGGAGCCCAGTTGAGGTTAAGGGGCATCTTTTGGAGGATCATTAAAGACAGACTAGCTGTGGTTAAGGGGCTGCCATCTGGCTAGCCCTTATCAGAAGTGACATCCTATTATGGGCACCCAACTAGGGTGGTTCCTGTCCATGGGGTGTACCATCCATACCCTGCTCCACACCCGAACCCGCATCAATTCTTATATCCCTAATCGAGAGACGAGTTCTCTCATTCACCTCATTCCACCCGAAACAAAATTAGAAAAGAAAAGCGAGCTCTATTTTGAGATCGAACTCGGATCGAGATGGGGATCCGAGATTCACGAAAATTGAAGAGGGAAGAATCTTGTTGAGAACCCGAGAGATCAAAGTGATAAGAGAGGAGATCGATGGGGGTTTTCGAGCTGCCATTGTCTTTTGTTGGTCCGAGTAATCGAATTGAGATTCGAGATAAAGAGATGAAGATGGAAACGAAAGTGATGATTGATACCGTGACCGGATCGAAAATTTAGATGTATCTGCTGCGATGTTAACACCAGTCGAGAAGAAGAGTTATTAGTGAATCGATTGAGCGAAAATTGAGATGGGTTTGTGTTGACATCAAGGTACGGCACTTGAATTGAAGGTGGGTTTAGAGTGAATTCGAGTCCTGGATTGATTATGGCAATGAACACGAGATAGGTGTGAAATTCCGGAAAGTTCGGATGGAAGATGAATTATGACATGAACGAACCGACTTGAGCTGAATTAGGGTTTTATGGAAGTTCGATTGAAGATTAACTGGGCTTTACACAAGTGATGATGGGTTTTGTCGCAAGAATGGTGTTATCTCGAATGGGTTCGATTGGGTGGTGATACAAGCGAGAGCCGGTGTCTTCACGTTGATTGCAAGGCTAGACTAAGAGTTATGACCGAGGTGAATCTGTGGCTGCGATTGTGAGATGAAGTTGCGATGAAATACAAATTGCGAGTGTTGACAAGTTGATTCAATTGGGTGGGTTGTGGTGGTGTTGAATGCAAGTTGATGCAATGGCAAAGGGGAGAATGGTTATGACTGGCATAAATGAAGTATTTAGATGTATGCCTAGGTGTTGAACTATAGTTCAATGAGGTGGTCATGAAGTTAGCATTACGTGGTTACAGAGCGGTGCGGATGGAGGGGATGATGCTTGTGCTTACTGATGATTAAGCAGATGGCTGCCATTGCTTTGAACTGAAGTTGGATGTTGTTTCCAGAGAAGATGGAGCTGTAAGAGCAAGTGCTGATATATGCAAATAGGAGTTGCAGGATTGATTGCAGAGACAAGGTGATGGAGGAGCTGGTTGTTAGACAGGGAGGAAAAGAAAGCCTAAGTGGAGCTAAATGATGTTGTGATTGGTTCATATGGTGCCGTGTGTGGTATTGCAGTCGCAATAGGCATGATCTGAGATGTTGCAGCCATGAATTGGAAGAGGTACTGGTGATGCTGTATGAATAGGCGGCTAGGCAAGACAAAGAAGTTGAAGGCTGTGAAGTCGCAGCTGAGTATATGAAGATGAAATTGCAGTAAGAGCTGAGCATGTTGGTTTGGGTGAAGCTGGCAATAGCTGGAATAGGAACTGAGTTAAAGTCTGAAATGGAGATGCTCAGCCATTATGGTTGGATGAAGAATAGTGCAGGGCCATCTTGGCTGTGGCAAAGCTGTGGCATGTGCAAGATTTTGGCCTGCCATGACTCAGACCTGACTCAGTGATTGACTCTGAGTTGACTCAGCCGAATTGGATCGTTGACCCGCTGACTAACAGTTGACTGACTATCGACCACTTTGACCGTTAGTCCTAACGGAGGATTGACGGAATATTCCGTCGAATATTCTCCCACGACGGTGAACTTTTCAGGTGACCGGCGTGATGACGTTTCCGGCCAAATTCCGGCCATAATCCCAGTTTTCCGGCGAGCAAAATTCCAGAATTTTCTATGGACTTCTCTCATGGGTGTGAAGACTTGGGCTTGGAATTGGATGGAGAATTGGACTCAAATTTGGAAAGAGAAGATGGAAGAGTTGAGAAAAGCTTGGATTTGGAAATTGAATTGCAAAAGAAAAAGGATTCTATTCCTTAGAAGATTTGGAGAATATTGAAGCCTATAAATAGAGAAGTTTTCTACAACTTCTACACATCTTTACACACACATCTCTACACACACAACACTTTTCTTTTCTTATTCTTTGTGTGAACTCTTTAACATGAGTAGCTAATTTTATTGATTGAGGATGAATTCCTAGTTCTTAATATGATTTGAGTTTTTGTTTTTAATTCTATCTTGAAGTTTTTCACATGATTATCGTTTGTTTTTACTAATAGGAATGATCTTAATGACATTCATGATTGATTGATAGATTGTTTAGAATGCATGCTAAATTGATTTGTTAGTTTAATCTAATGCTAGTGAAAGTTAGGAGATAAGTAATCGTTTCTTGACTCTTTACATAAGTAGCAAACACGAGACCTTGCGGAGGGATTCCGTGGAGCAATTGTGTGTAGAAACAACGCTAGAAAGTGAACCAAGCGAACCGAGTTTAACTACTAGTACTAAACCTAAATTCATAAATCTTAATGCATTCTGGGAATTACATCTTGTAAGCGGACCTCAAGGTGGTTCTTTTGAATAGAATCGATAACTAAGCGGACTGTTACTCGGTGAAATTAGGGATTTTGGGGCTAGCTAAGCGTACACCTTTATCCTACGGTTGGTGATAATCTGTGACTAATAACAAGTAGAAAAGAACATAACTTTAATCATTGTTTTGCAACGAAGAAGGATTCCTTGATCTTGTCTCTCTTATTGCTTTCAACTTTATCTTTTAATTGATTTATTTATCTTCTTTTGCTTTTTACACCCCCTTTCGTGACAATTTTTACAACTAGAATCTCGTGCTCCTCGTGGGATCGACCTTGACTACCCTATATTACTTGTTAATTAGGTAGTAAAGTATTAATTAATTTGATTGCACCTACGACACGCATCGACAGATATCAGCACATGTTTCTGAAGTAGGAAGACAACGAGAAATACATGTGTGTATGGTGTATGTATGTATTTATATGTAAAGAGGGGGAGCAAGAAACAGATTTAAATGCCTTCATAAATGCTTCCAGTGAATTGACACTACTCGTTAGCTAAAGATTTAACATTCATATCCAAATTCCTGAGAAACATTAATATTTACAAAAGTCTTATTTAAAGATCCGTTATTAGCTGGCAGCAAAACACCATTCAAGGTATATAACAAGAAATGCCTGCTCATTACCCTGCACCATAATAGGCTCATAGATTCAACTTTCAAGCATGAATTTCATATTCAACAATCCAGTAAAATTCAGCAACCTTAACGCTTAAAGCTTCTGGTTCAAAGACCATTTATTTGTTAGCAAACAACAATCAAGGTATTAAATACCATGCTATAGGACCATCAACCAGAGGTGTCTGCTTATTACCCCGCACCACATTATTATTACCAGAAAGACTTGTATCTGAAAAATAAATCTGAATAACTGAGTCATGATGCAACAGTGAACATAACCATTTAAAACTAGAACAACTATTATCCTTACAGACAGTATCTTAAGCATGAACTAGTGAAGATAATCCACCCTATTTATATTTACACTGGAAATCAAAAGCCATCCATAGCACACACAGTAACTTAAAAATAGACCCTGAATGTAAGACCTGCCAGAGAATAGGCAATTCAACAAGTTCAAAGTACACAATATGCAACCTGGTTATGAGCTCTCGAATTATGCAACTTCAACGCTTTAAAAACCAAGTACATCGATCCATGAGTTCTCCAAAACAGATAATACGTTGGTTACAACTATTTGGACCAGTTCTAATACTGATATAAAAGACTACAAGTCTACAAATGCTGATAATTTGTGGACACAGCTCAAACAGAAGAATATATACCTACAAAGTGACCTGTTGGTTTTACAATAATGACAACCATCCACATTATGAATCAAGTATGTGGGCTGGATTAAGCTATAAGTACAAATTGATATTACGCATGGGGACTATATTATGCAATGTGTATTTTCAGTGACAATGCAGAATTGGCATGATTCAGTTGCTGGGGTGATTTCTTAATAAATATCAATGTGAGACTTGGTTTCTATCTTTTGCACGCAGAAACCTCTCTGCCATCACGGTCGAGTTATTACGCAAAATCAGCATATGGCCATTTGCGTAACCAATTCACGGCATAGTTTGGTTGAACCATAAGAGGATAATGGACATATCACTGTGAGAACATCAGTGAGTGAACAAAGTGGGTCAGAACTATCAACAAACATATATAGGGCAATAAAGCAGCAGTAGACTGAAGTCTATGCTTTCTTCTCCAGAATCCCTTCTCCACTACGCAAACCATTCTTTTCTTCCTTACCACCTCATCATCATGGCTCGATTGATCCTTAACAGTTAAAATGAGTTCTGAACTCAATTAAAATGGACCAACTTTAATTAATCAATTGATCCATCTTTACTATTTATTAATCCAAAGTACAAATCTTAATACCAATAAATTCCATAAACCCACCGCCAATACGTGATCTAAATGGAGCTAGAGCAATAGAGATTGTGACTTTTGAAGTACCGAAAGAAAGAAGAACCTAATTTGAGACAGATTTAAGAAGACCTAGTTATGCCCTTTGTTGTAAAGAAAATAAGGGTAAATTATGCCGAATTCAACCCTAAATTATTTACACTCCTTCTATATGTATGAGAATTCTAGTCAGCAAACCCCAAAATGAGAAAATAATATCCTAAAACCAAAATGGACAAGAAAAACTTGATAAAAATCCTCGTTTGATTGGGGGCCGAGAGATTTTAATTGGGGCCTTGACATTTTACTTCACCCCAAATTTTTCAGTGTATTAAACCGATAGTAAAAATACTATTTTACCCTTTGCGATTTTTTTTTTTTTTCAAATAACGACACTAATTAACGACCCTTCAATTACAATAACGTTGTTAAGGGTAAATCATTGTCGTATTCAATACTATTACGACCCTTTAATGCATTTCTGCCATTAATAACTCTTCAAAGATAACGACTCTTTTTAGAAAATAACGACCACGTCGAACGACACTTCAAAAACCATTACGACATTTTAGAGTCGTTATATAAAAAATAAAAAAAAAATAACGACTCTTTCAAAGGGTCGTCAAGGAATTGATTATGTATATGACGACTCTAAACTCGTCGACATTTCCGCCATTAATGACTCCTCAAGAAGATAACGACTCTTTTATAGGAAATAACGAATGTTTAGAGTCGTTCTTAAGACAAATCAAAACATTAACGATTTATTTAGAGTCGTCACTAAAACACTTCAATACCATGACGATTTTTCAGACAAATCTGGGCCAAAAAAAAAAAATCCAAAAAATTGCAAACACAAAATTTGAAAAAAAAAAAAAAGTTAAACTCTAATTAAGTAAGATTATTACTAATTAATTAAGATTATCAATAATTATTTAGGGGCATTTTAGCCATTTAGAAAAAGAATTTATAAGGGGTGACCAAAATTAGGTTGGGGTGACCTTTTTTTGTCCTCTAGTGAAGGCCCCCAATTAAAATCCTTGGCCCCCAATCAATTGAGGATAAAAATTAGCACATGCTTCTGAAGTAGATGACAGCCAGAATACGTGGGTGTGGTTGTGTGTGTGTGGATATTTCCACTATAAGTTATAAATAGAAAGAGACAGATTTAAATGTCTTCATGATTGCTTCCAGTGAACCAAATTTCAAGAAAATGACACAATACGCGTACGCTCATAAGATAAAGCTTTAACTTTCATATCCAAATTTCCTAAGAAAACCTTAATTACAAAAAATTTATCCGAAGATCCATTATTAGCTAACACCTGGCAGCAAAACAACATTCAAGGTAGTATATGATAAGAGTCCTGCTGCTCATGACCCTGCGCTATAATAGGCTCATAGTTTCAAGCATAAAATTTTATATTCAACAATCCAAAACAAGATTTAGCAACCTAAACTCTTAAAGCTTATTGTTAAGAGACCAGTTATTTGTTAGCGAACAACGATAATGGAATTACATATGATGCTATAGAACTATCAACAAGAGGTGTCTGCTCATAACTGCACTACACTATCATTATCAAAAAATCTTAACTGAAAAATAAATTTGAATAACTGATCCATGATGCAGCAGTGAACTTAACCATCTAAAACTAGCGCAACTATAATCCTAATAGGCAGACTCTTATGCACTGAACTAGTGAAGATAATCTATCAATAATTATATGTGCCCTGAAAATCAAGTCATTTATAAAACAGTAGAAATATAGACCCAAAAATGTAAGACCTCAAGAGAATAGACATTCAACAGGTTCAAATTACATCTTAAATCTTAACTTTTGCAAAATTCTTATTTAAAAGTCCCTTATGACTTTATTAGCTGGCAGCAAAACAATATTCAAGGTATATAACAAAAAGTGCCTGATCCATGATGCAAGTGAACTTAACCATCTAAAACTAGCGCAACTATAATCCTAATAGGCAGACTCTTATGCACTGAACTAGTGAAGATAATCTATCAATAATTATATGTGCCCTGAAAATCAAGTCATTTATAAAACAGTAGCTGCCCAAAATGTAAGACCTGAAGAGAATAGACGATTCAACAGGTTCAAATTACATCTTAAATCTTAACTTTTGCAAAATTCTTATTTAAAAGTCCCTTATGACTTTATTAGCTGGCAGCAAAACAATATTCAAGGTATATAACAAAAAGTGCCTGATCATGACCCTGCACCATAATAGGCTCACAGATTCAAGCATAAATTTAATAAATTTAAGGGGAAAAAAATCAGCAAGCCTAACTCTTAAAGCTTCTTGTTCAAACTTCAAAGACCATTTATTTGTTGGCAAAAATAAATAAATCAGGGTATTAAATACAATGCTACAAGACTATCAACAAGAGGTGCCTGCTTACAACCCTGCATTATTATTATTACCAGAAAGACTCATCTGAAAAATAAATCTGAATAACTGAAGCATGATGCAACAGTGAGCATAACCATTTACAACTAGCACAACTATAATCCTAATGGGCAGTCTCTTAACGAACTAGTGAAGATAATCCACCCTATTTATATTAACCCAGGAAATCAAAAGCCACTCATAGCACAGTAGCTTAAAGATAGACCCAGAATATAAGACCTGCCAGAGAATAGGCAATTCAACAAGTTCAAAGTACAGAATACGCAACGTGGTTATGAGCTCTCGAATTATGCAACTTGAACGATTCAAAAATCAAGTACATAGATCCATGAGTTATCCAAAACAGATAATGTGTTGGTTCCAACTCTTTGGATCAGTTTTAATACTGATACGTATGACAGTAATTGATTTTCATCCAATAACAAACTACTATAAGCAATTTTGATTTTCTAAGATAAACTTATAAGCACACTAATGAAAATAAAGGTGAATTATGAATAGGGGTATTCTAGGTAGAAGAAAAAGTGATGTGATAATATGAGAAGAATAGGAAAATTTTTGGATGTGGAGCAGTTTTAGATGTGGGCATGGGGGCAAATGTCGCTACCCTGTTTGTCCCACAAGCCCACATCCAGAACTGCTCCACATCGATCAGAAGAATTCAAACCTATGAATTTGCCTCGGCACAAAAAATTTCATTATAAACACAACATTGGGGAAGGGCATCATATCATAAATTCCGAAATAGGTATAAAGTGAAAGCAGCCATATTCATGTCCCTATTACATATCTATAACCAACAAAGAGATATAATTGGCCTTAACTTAAGTGCCCACCAGGTTGTGAAACCACATCAATAACCAAGAATTCTTAGTGAGACAAATTGTTCCAAAATAGAGTTTTTCACATAACTATACCGCTACTAATTATAAGCAGCATCTCAGAAAACCAATAACAAACTGCACGTATCATTTGTTTTATGAGGTGAAAGGAAGCAGAACTAAATACCAACCTAGCTTACTAGGTCAATGAAGTAAAGGTAGCATAAAGATAATGTAGGACATGCAATCATCCTGCTTCTTCCAATCAAATGGATAAGTGCGCTACCAATCCTCGCAGTTTGACATGGAGCCCATATTCCATAGTTTTTCGTATCTTCACAAATTTTGATGTATTAATTATGAAAATGATCTATACTCTATAGCATGCATTTGGCCTCATGTCATTGATAGGTCGGAAGGCATACCTCTCCAACAACGCATGATAGTTTGATATAAATGTTTCTTCCTCACGCCCCAATTGCATCTCTTCATACGCCATTACACTAACAACAAGCCCACCAGACTCAGGAACATCTTTGTAAAGTGGTTCTTCAAGCTCTGGATGTCGTTGTCTACATTCAGATAAGGCTTTTCGTGTATCCTTCATAGCTTTCCTTTAACCTTCTAATAACACCTAAGAAGCAATTCATGGTTAAGCTTATATATCGCCATCTCTTTTCTGCACCTCTTTCACTAGGTTCTCAATCAACCTATATAGACACTGCACTTCAGTCATCAGAGCTTGCTGATTCCTTTTGGTATCCATGACTTGTGCCTTTTTCTCAGCATATAGCAATCTGATATTATATTGCACTATGTTGTAAAAGGCAGCGCCTTTGGCGCTCCAAAGGCGCACTAAGCGTTAGGTTGGCGCCTGGGAAAAAAAGTTAAGCTTAAATCATGATTTTTCTAAAAAAAAGGCGTCGCCTGGGCGCCTCCCAAAGGCGCTAGGCGCTGGGCTTGGCGCCTCGCCTTGCCTAGCGCCTTTTACAACATAGATATTGCACGCTGCTCATTTGCTCCAAGCACATGTCAATGGTTGATCCTCTATGGTCCCATTGGCCGTTCCTCATCCTCTTTTGATCGGTGGAGCGGTGATACTGCATATCATCTTCACAGCTAAGCTCTCTTTTCAAGGATGCACAGATGAACCTCTTATATACATCTGACTCATGTCGTTCTTGGGCCCAGAAAATGGGGTTGTTTTCAGAGGGTTGCATTGATAGGTTAGAAGGCATACTTGTTGGCTCCTTTGCTTGGAGAAGACCCGAAGGTAACCTCTCCAACACATGATATTTTGCTGAAAACATTTCTTCCTCTTCCTCATCTACTTCATTCACTTCACAATGATCCTCCAAGCTTTTAAGTTTGTACCTCACTTGCTGCTGCTTACTCTCATTTCTCGTGTTGTTCAGCCCAGAACGGGAAAGATCTCCAAAGGGGTTGTTCTCAGAAGGTTGCATTGGTAGGATAGAAAGCATACATGTCTGTTCCGTTGCCTGGAGAAGGCCCGAAGGTAACCTTTTCAACACACGATATGTTGCTGAAAGCATTTCTTCGACTTCCTCTTCGACTTCCTCATCTACTTCATTCACTTCAAGCTTTCAAGTTTATCGAATTGCAGGGTCTCAAAGAAAGGCCATTCGTCTTTTTCTTCCCATCTAAAAACCATTCCGAAGGATGACCATGTGCTTTACCTTCTCTTCAAAATCCATGACATCTTCTTTATCCCTCACTTGCTGCTGCTTTCTCTCATTTCTTTCCAGCCCAAGAGTTATTTCGGTATCTTCTTCATTCTCCAGATCACTACACAGAGACTTCATTAAGTATTGCAAATGTGAAGCATAATAACAACTCCGTAACTTCACTCCCCTCGCCAATTCCTTCTCTACCATAAACCAAAGCATCCATGCCCAATCAACCTTCTGCGGTTTCCCTTCTTTGATAAGTTTCATCCAAACCAAAACCTCATCCGGCACAATCCACATATCCTCATGAAGCAATATCCAGTTCTCCACAAACTCTTCTAAAAACGATATCGACTCTTGAGATAATACCCCAACATCAATCTCCTTCCCTTGTGCAACCTTCTTCACAGGGAGTTTCATTGCCCGTGCTAAATCAGCTCGATTCACCATAATTTTACAACCACAACCATCACTACTCCTCGCATTACGCTCATAACTCAAGATAAGCGATGCCAATAAATCAAAATTCAACTCTCTATCAAACTGAACATGAACAAAATCCCATAACCCAAGTTTCCTAAAAAGCTCCTCATGCTTATCAAAATCAAGTATCTTACCTGGAACAAGCGGAATTATACGCAGATTCTTCTTAATCTCCTCGATCTTTTTGATGAATGTCGCTAGTTGTTTGCGATTTAACGCTCTCTTTCAACGATGAGGACCTGTTTTGTATACCGTAGGTGGAGGGCTTTCTACGTGTAGCGGAACAGTAAGTGCAGAAGGTATATAAGAACTATCTTGATCATCATCAGACATCTCTATACGTTGAATTGAATGCGGAGGTGAAGGACAAACAACCATACCTTCTTCTGAAGAAACCCTAGAAATTTAATTTGGGTTTTCTTTTCTCTGAGAAGGAAATCAAAAGGAAATCAAAAGGATTTTAATCTGAAAACTTGTACAGTGGCAAAAATTTGTACTCGGGGCCCGGGCCCTGCTTGAGTGCTTTGTACTTGGAGTCTTGGACTGCAACAAAAGCCTGAATAAGGACAAAATAAAAAGGGGCGAGTATAGGCCGATATGCAATCGCTTTCATCTCATCTGCAACCAATTCAATTCATTACGGCTTGAAATTTTAATGGATTTGTATCTAATGAATGTACGGATAGACGGGTTGTACAACGCAATTTGATAGATTTGTTTTATAATTGTAACATTAGAAATACAAACAAAAATAACTTGAATATAATGACCAATCAAGAAAAACGAAAAAAAATAAAACAACTTGAATTAGCAACTCAATCTCAAGCCCTACATGCTTGATGGAAGAAAATGATGACGAGATTAGCATGTTATATACTGGACTATTAAAAATACTAAACTAACAACATGTTTTATAAAACTATCATAAATATTTTTTACCAAATGGGTGCGGATGTGCAACGGATTTTTAATACTACATCTGCTCCCGACCCAAAATTCATTGGACTTCAAAAATTACACCCGCATCCAATCTATTAATGAACCATTTGGCACCTACCCACAAAAATATTGTTAATTAGTTTGCTTCAAATCCGCGGATTTTGGCCAAAATGCTCACCCTAACAAACAAAAAAAAGGGTCATGAAATGGTGATCTCCAAAACCCACCATCTTCTCTTAATTAATATCCTGAATTAATTAAATAACAAAATTAATTAAGATTAATGATTAGATTACATTAATAATATAATTTATAATTAGCGCTTGAACATCAAAACTTCAACTTTTTAGTTTTTGCTTTTAAAGGGAGAAATAGAAGAATAATGGAAAATATTTTTGAAATCCATAAAAATTTAGGTTTTCTCGATCCAAATTAGTGATTTTAGCAAGAATTATGAGGTAGGTGATTCCTCATCTTCCATATCAGAAAACATATTCATGCCCCTTAACAATGATCCAACTATGGCCGAATTGTTAGATAATCAAGAATTCTTAGCCCAAAGTCAAACTCAACTTTCTTGTGAACCTTACTCTGATTTTGAAGGGACCAAGCTAATAGGAATATGAAGAAACAAATGCTCAAAGAATACGTTGTACACAGTTCTTATGAACTTGTAAGGTGAAATACTTACTGTCTTTTTCGTACCTTTGTCATTTTTGTGACAAAAAGAGGGAGAAATATATGGAGTATAAAGTGATTTACAATCACTTGAGAAAGGATATATGTGCTAAAAAAGTATATATCTAAACATGAAAAGAGTAAGGCATTGATCAAGGGGAAGAAACATATCCTCCTAGGTAGTATCACATACTACAAAATTGAATAAAAATTATGCTCGGATTGGGTATATGCCTAGCTCACCTTAAGAGGGAGTAAATTTTTTGTTATTCGAATGCTTCAACAGCCGCATTTATTTTTTAATATTTACAGACTTTGTGGTGTTGAAACTTGGAATCAAGCGTATGAAGATAGAGTAAAGAGATTGTTATGTAATGTAATATCTTTGTCTTTTAATTCTTGTATTTTCCATATGTAAAGAGCTTTGTCACTAAAATTGACAAAGGAGAAGATTGTTAGTGCATTTCTCGGTTGAACCCGTCAAGTTGGTATGTCAAGTTTGGTTGTCATATTTTAGTTCCAAAACTCGAAGTTGCTTGATTTGATTACTAGAGTCAACTTTGTTAGGTTGGACTAAGAACATATTGAAAAGGAGGGGTACCAAGTACACCACCAACTTTTTCGTTCGACAACCTGTATGGACAAAACCTAATACAATTGCAAGTAAATCTAATTAAATACCCTTGTACAATATGTATCTTGAGTTTTTCTCTTTCTCTTCCACAAACAATATGTCTAGACAACACAGTCAATGAACCTGATTGTGTAGAAGATTTCTTGGATGATAACACAAATCAATATCCAAATCAAGAGGATCTGAATTCTTCCAAGTATGAAACTTGTCTATATTTTAAGATACGAATTCTACAAGAACAAGTCTCTTAATTGATCCTAATAAATAAGGACTTAAACTACCTAGATTGAATACGTACTACTTGTGTTATTTTTATTATAAGGATAAAACAATATAATGTGGAAGAGGAAAAACACAAGACATTGGAAGTTTTGTTGACAAGGAAAACTGTACCTGCATAAAAATCCCTGGACCTTGTCCATCTTTGAACACCAAACTGTATTAAGCTTCTACGGAAAAATAGCCTACCATCAGACTTCGGACTGGAATGTAGTTGAGATCGAATTAACCCTCTGAGCAATTCATCTGCAGTCATGCCCCTTACGTCTCTTGAACCTCGCAAATCTCTACGCAATTGATTCCCTTAGTTGACGTCCCTTATAGCCAGAGAGTTGCTTCAGCCTAAGTGAAGATTTTATATACCAATATGCCTTTAATGGATAAGCTTATTTGACTTCCCTTTAGATCATTTAGATCAAGGATTGATAATATACTTGTGTTTTGATAGGTGTTGTAAACACCTTGTTATTTATTTATTGTTTATACTTTCTTTGCGAGTTTTCTTGTGAATTATGTATCTTATGATTGCTTTTGACTTTATCAGTGCAATGGAGTCTTTATGAGCAAAAGAAGGAGAAAACACCCATTTGAAACGTAAAGTGCAAAAAGGTCAATCCACGAAGCGAGTGATACTTGGAACCAACGAAGGTTATATAGCAAAAGAGGTGAAGAAGGAACCGATCGATTCTAGCAATTGACAATTGAGTCAGTAAAATAGTATAAGCGATCAGTTCCCGAAATTGACGGGCCAAATATCGCTTTGGTGTCCCTTATCCATTTATGGGTGCCTATCAATATTCATTCCTACACTTACCTTAAATCGTGCCTCATCTCAATCATTATTTCACCCGAAACAAAAATTGGGAGAGCGAACAGAAAAATGGTTGTGGCTGCTGAATTGAGAGAATAAGTAGGATAAGTTGATGACAGGGATCGATTGAGAGAAGAAATGAGACGAATCCGTTGCTACTGGTAAATTAGGGCAAGAATGGAGAAGACCATGGCGTAGAAGGATCGGATCGAATCGGACATTATGAAGAATCTAAAGTGGTTATGAAGGGATCTCGAAATGGATTTGTGTTGGAATCAAGGTTGGATCGATTTGAGAGAAGAATTGCTGCCGAGTTCAAGAAGGGAATTGTGGTTGCGTTTAACGGAGGTGAAATCAAAATGGTCATTACCGCCATAGATTGAAGAAATGATTCAGGATGAGAAGAGGTGAAGAAGAAGTTAGGGATTTGCTGTTAATCCGAGAAATGAGATGAAGCTGCCATGGTTGATGTTGTTGTGGAATGGCTCGAGGCAAAGAGATGTGCCGTTGGTTGCATTTTAGGGTTCAGATTTTAGCTCAAGGTTTATATGGGTCTCGTGGCAATCGATGAGGTCATTGAGCTAAGGAAGGTGGAAGCAAAGATGAAGTGTGGTGGATGTAGCTCGGGTTGCGAAAAGATGCGATTTGAAGATTGGTTGATCTCCGGCCGAAGGCGAGATTGCGGTGTGACTCGAGAGATGAAAGCGGACCTTAAGTGTAAGACGCCGAGAAGGGATGGAGATTCTTTGATGCAAGTTTGTATGAGGAGGTAGTGCAAATGCGCTTTTGGATGTTCTTGAATGAAGAATTAGAAATAGGAAGAAATGATGTTATGAATGGGGTTTCACTTGGAACTCGAATTCAATGAGTTAACACGAGTTTGTCTAAGGCAATACAGAAAGAAGAAGTTGCATCTACAATCACTAGGCCAAATGTGGGATTTGGTGACGGTTAGAAGTTTTATACCATGACGGTTGTTGAAAAAAAGGTCATTGTAAGTTGCTAGTCATATATAGGTGACGTTCACCTGAGATAACTGTCACTGATAAACGTTACGAATCATGACGGTTGACGAAACTGTCACGTTACCCTTTTACACTGACGGGTTTTCACAAAACTGTCATGCCAGACCGACTATTCACTGATTATTACTCTTGCGCTTTCCTATAAAACCGTCAAGGTGGGATTAAGATATTAGGACACGTGTTAAGAAATTAGAGCTTGGGTGGAAACATGGGCGCCTATAAGAAACTGCAAATACTTGGCCGCCTCCCCATTCCTGTTCCTCCCTTTTATATTCTCTCATCGGGGTTATATCGTTCTCCATTTGCTCTAATCTCTTAGATGGAGAAATCCGGCAGTACCTCACAAAGTTCGTTGTTCTTCAAATCCAAATACAGTTCTTTAATATCACATCATCTCCATCGTTGTTCTTCGTATTCTTTATTTGATGTATTTTGATGTTGAGCTACGATTTGCACATTTAGGGAGGGTTTTGATCTATTGAAGGTACAATCTCTTGACTCTTCCATGTAAAATTCTGGTTTTGAGTATAATTATTTAGGCTTTCAAATTAAGTTACCTCTTCCTCTTGTGCTTTTAAATCAATTTCAGTAGAGTGGATCTAGAACTACAGTATGGACAAAGAGATACAGGGAAAGGCGATCCAGGTTTTATTTAGATTGAGTGATAAAATTAATTCAATATGATTTGATGTGATGGGTTTTGTTTCGATTTTAGATCTGGATTTTTTAATTTATTATTAAGTATCTAAAAAAGTAGTATCTTTGTTGGGATTAAAGGACCTATTTTAATGCTTTGTTCTTGAGTTAGCTCACTTCTCTGTTCTGATTTTTTCTTCCTGTCAATATTATGCTTTGGATTATAACAAGTCAAAGGGTTTGATACTGATAGAACATTATTTGGGGGGTCTGATTAAGGTTCATGGTAACAAAAATTGACTATCTAATTTCAATTTAAGTTGTCATATTTTCTCTAGATATTGCATTAAGGAGCTAGCTTGCTCATGAAATCAAATATGGTTCAATATCCTTGTCAGGAATTCTTAAGAAACACATCGAACTTATAGATGCATGCTCAGCTAGAGACCGGAATGAAGAAGAAAATGACAATGGGCTAGCAACAACAGATTCAAGTGTGAATATACAGGACCATGTCACGGAAGGTTTGCACTAATCTTATTGTATTCATTATAAGTTGGAGTAGTATAGTTTCCCAAATCAAGAAATCCGACAAAGGGAAAATAGAAGGCGGCAGGTGCGGCATCCAAGTTGACAATGTAAGCTTGTGCTAGTAGCCCTCTTTTGTTGATGTTCCTAAATACCTTATTAGTTATTGTTAACATGTGACTTCCGAGATAGTTTATTAACTATGTTGATACGCAGATTTCGATGACGACATTGACATTTATGTTTACGTCTTGTGATTATATGGGCATTGACATGTGGTAAGTATTATTTTCTACTAACTACCTAATACTTTACATTCCTATCCATAAAATATTACGTACTAATGTAGCCACACTATTATGTTGTTCTCTTTCTTTTTCCGGCACTAAGAAGAAGTCAAACACATTAATCTATCCACAACCAAAGGCCAATGGCACATTGCTCAATGCATCAACTCGGAGTTATGTAGTACTCAATACTTTTGGTTGATCTTTTTTTTCCTTCTGAATTTGTTGTTTCAATGTAGAATTCAAAGAAAAGCCAAGTAAATTGTATTCTTACTGTGAGTAAATTTGATGGTTATTTTTTTTATGGAGAGCATTGGTGGTTTTTGATTCCTTTTTGAGTGGTGAAATTTATTATTATTACTTGTTTCAGGTTATCGACTTCAAGCGCGGTCTCGAGTTTACTTCCGATGTATCAAGAGTCGTGAACTTGGAAATGTCTACTAACCAAAGACGTCGACACTAATTCATAAAGATTATTTTTTTTCTCAAAGAATGTGAATTTTTGCAAATGCTTTGAACTTGCGTAGATGAGATGTATTATTTTTATGTGAGGCTGTAAATGTTCAGTAATAATATACAGATTTTTATTGTTTTAATTTGGCTGCATATTTGATTTCCTTCGCAAATTTAAATTTAGTTTGAAAAAGTTGACATTGGTACAGTAAGACCAGCATCTAATCAATGGTCATATGGTGACATTCAATGACTTATAAAAATGACGGTTACACCAATGAGCCGTTGCAGATATTTCTTAGGCTGACACTTCTATTGGGAAAACAGTCACTATAACAATATTATGATGGCGCTTGTCATGGAAAACGGCAGTGGATGTCTCTTACCATGACGGATGAAGTTATCACGTGACATCTTTGAAGGTAATTTGTGATGGTTATCTGACAGTTCAGAAACGTCATTATAAAATAACCCCTACGGTGACACTGGCTTTGGTGACACTTACAAATTTCACCAAAACCGTCACCAAACTAATACCATGACGGTTTCAATATGTCGCTGATGTTGAAATTTCTACTAGTGAATGGTACTCTGCTGGAGGAGCTTTGAAGCTGTTTCCGAGAACTGAAATGAAGCCAAGATATGTACAAGACTAGTTAAGAGAAGATGTGATTGTTGACAAGTTGGAACTGGTGTTTGTATGGGTTCAATGGAGATGGGTTGAGGTTGAGGTTGCAGGAATCAAGCTCATGGTGGTTTCGGTGGCTGTGTTCATAATATTGTTGCTAATGATGATGATTTTAAGGGTTACAGTGGCTATGAGTCTCGGATTGCAGTCAAGAGCATCATGGAGTCTGCTGGTAGTGGTTATTGAAGCAATGAAGAATAAAATTGCAGCATGGGTTAGTATTGGAAGAAGAAACTGGTGGTGTTATTGTTTTGAGCATGATGGTGTTTGAGTTCTTGAGGATGTTGTTTGTGTGGGATTAAGGATGTGGATTTGGTTTTGTGTATGTGAAGTTATAGGGGCAGGCAAGGATTGCAGAGTATGGCCTGAAGTGGAGTTTGCAGATTGTGGAAGTGATGGTAGTGGTATGAGGCAGAGCTGCAGTGTTGCAGTTAAGCTACATTTGTTGCCAATGGGAGTTGTGGTTGTGCAGGGTCATTATGGCGCATCATGAGATATGGCCTGTGCAATGGCTTTGGCCGACTTAACTCGCACTAGTCGATGCGTCGACTCTCGGTCATCTACTTGGTCGACTCTCCACTCAACCCGACCTTGTTGACTCGCCTGACTTTCCGAGTTGACTCGAGATGATCCGATTTGAATCGTTGACCGGTGACCGGTGGACTTTGCATGGCCACCGAGCCATTTCCGGTCACTTCTCCGCCAATTTCAGCCATAATACCGTTTTCCTATTTACGTTTTTGGGGCATATTTTCTACATGGGTTTTTCTCACATATGGGCTTGGTGGACTTGTATCTATTGGACCTTTGAGACTTGACCTAATTTTGGAAAGCAAAGCTATTTAAAGGAAAGATTTTACGCAACTTAGAAAACGTATTATTCTTGGAACTTGGAGAGAGCGCTTTTGTTTACGCTACTAGGGTTTGCTTTTGTTCATCTTCTTCTTTATTCAATTCATATTTTTGTGATGAACTCCATAGCTATGAGTAGCTAATTTAATATTATTGGTTAAGGATGTAGTCCTATTTCTAAAACTTATGCTTGATTTATGTATTAGTTTTTCTCTCTTGATTATCGTTCAAATCTCTACTTGTTTTTAATAATCACATGATTGATGTATTGTGATAGGACTAAGATGTTTGGTTAGTTAAGTGGACAATTAATTGACCTTGCATCCTTGTCCATAGCTATTTTAGGGTTTTTCATCGAGCGATAACCACAATACAAGTAGCATGATATGTTTACGGTTTGTAGTGATACACTCTCGTAATCATATGTAGAGTTTGACCATTGTCCGAATTGTTATGCACAATATATGACAATTGCATTGATTAGCCTATTTCTGAAACTTAATGCTCTAGGAATTGAACTTAATTAGCGCAAGGCGTTAGGTTATTCTTTAGGTAGAATTCACATACACAAATACTCTAATGTGTGTGTTGATGAACTTAGAGAATTAATAGATTATCTTGCTCTCTTGATTCTCTAGGCTTTTGATAATAAAAGAGATTAAATTGTGATTCTAATCATATATGCAAGCACATGTCTAAGATTGAAGATGAATTCCTTGACCAATATATTTCTCTCATTGATTACTTTCTACAATTTACTTTTGTTTTTAATTTACTTTTATTGCTTACACAAAAATCAAAAATCCCCCAATTGGTTACTTTAGGAAATTGAATACGTAATAACTACAATTGCCTCTCTGAAAAAAACGAACTCTTTCTTATCATATACTTTAGGAAAGTGAAATTATTTTTGACGATACGACAGCGATCAAATTTTAGGCGCCGTTCTTGGGAGGCATACGGCTAGTTATTAAGTTTTTAGTTTCTTTTTATAATTTCGTTTTTATCTTTGCTTTTGTTTTCTTGTCTTGTTCTCACTTGTTTGCGAGAATTGTTTTCAGGTACCTAATCCCCAACTTCTAAAGATTGGAATTATCCAAGGTGCGGGATAGCTACTCGAAGAGGCACAATACTCCAACCAAGTCAAGACACAACGAAAGAACAAGAGTTGGAAGTAGAAGAAGAGACTTTGCAAGAAGAAGCAGTTTTAGAACAAGAGGTTCTGGTGAACAAAAACCACCTTTTGAAGAAAAAGAAGAAGCAATGGGTGATGCAAATCGTTCACTCAAGGACTTGGCTTCTCATAGGATTGATACACAACAGGTGTATTCAAACAAACTCTACTTTTGAGATCAAGCGGGTTGCTTAGAGAATTACCAAAGTTCCATGGCATGGTGAATGAAGACCCAAACAAGCATCTTATGGACTTCCACACCATTTTCATGGCCATTCTTCCAACGGATATTGAGGCGGATGGTGCAATGTTGAAAGTTTTCCGTTTCTCTTTGATGGATAGTGCTAAGGATTGGTTGTACTATTTGCCTCCCGGAAGTGTCACGACATGGAATGGATCAAGAAACTCTTTTAGAGATATTTTCCCGCATCAAAGGCTACTCAAATTCGAAAGGAGATTTGTGGGATGAAGCAAAATGTGGGAGAATCTTTATATGAATGTTGGGAACGATACAAGAGATTGGTGGAAAGCTGCCCTCACCACCAATTCAGTGACGCTATGATCATCCAATACTTCTATGAAGGACTCTAATCAAGTGATAGGAATCTTCTTGACGATGCGGGTGGTGGTGCACTAGTGATCAAGATGGTGGCACAAGCTAGAGAGTTGATTGAAAACATGGCAGCAAACTCCCAACAGTTCTTGAGTCGTAGTTCGGATGTGCTTCTTAGGAAAGTAAATGAAGTGAGCGAGGTCGAGGAACTTCGTCAACAAATGGGTAACATGACCGCAATGATGCAACAAGTTGCAGCCGCGGTGATACCAAGTTCCTCTCAAGCTTATGAGGACGAGCAAGCTAATGCGGTCTTTCCAAATCAACAAAGACGGTATGATCCCTATTCTAACACTTACAATCCGGATGGAGAGATCACCCCAATTTGAGCTATGCCAACAAGCAAGGAGAGGTTCAATAACCTACTTTCAGCTACCCGAGTGGATTTCAACCTCAACAACAACAATTCCAGCCGAGACAACAATTTCAACAACAACAACAACCTCAAAATATGGGGTCCAATATGGAAGTGTTGATGAAATCTTTTATGCAAAGAACGGAGAGTACTTAAGGATTTGCAAACTCAAGTAGGTTCTATGGCTATTGAGTTGAATCAATTGAAGTCACAAAATGGTGGGAAACTCCTTCTCAACCTATCAACCCAAAGAGGGTGTCAATGAATTACGTTGAAAAGTGGTACACAACTTGTGCAACCCGAAGTTACCGATTCGGGCATGGTGGGAAACACCAAAGGAACCTGTTTGAAGGAGAAAAATGAGGATTCTCCCCAAACTTCCGAGGTACCCTATTTCTAACTCTAAAACTACGGTTTTTACTTATGTTCCTCCTTTTACCTTTCCCTCGCAGATTTGCAAATTCCAAGAAGGCGGAACTAGAAAAGGAGATTTTAGACATTCTTAAGAAAATCCATGTGAACATACCACTCATAAATGCTATCAATCAAATTCCAAAGTTTGCAAAGGTGTTGAAGGACTTGTGTACCAATAAACAAAGGCTCAAAGGTAATGAAGTGCTTAGTATGGGGGAGAATGCTTCTCGCAATCTTACAACACAAACTCCCACTTAAGTGCAAGGATCCCTAGTAGCTTTGACATTCCATCTGTTAATTGGTAACACCACATTTAACAAAGCTATGTTGGACTTAGGTGCATATGTAAATGTTATGCCAAAGATCTATGTATAACTCACTTGATTTAGGTCCTCTTAAAAAGGCTGGAATTGTGTTGCAATTATCCGATCGTTCTAATGTCTACCCAATGGGTGTTAAGTGCATATTTTGCATATATTTAGTGTCGAATCCATGCTAGTAATTGCTATATATTCTTGCGAATTATTGTATATTACTCTTGTTTTCTTTTATTTATGTTTTGCTAGGTGAATCATCCAAAAGAAGTGAAGCCATACTTTATTGTGCACTAAAAGAAGTTAGCTACAAAGTGAAAAGGGCCAAAGGCCAAGTATAGCCCGTTTATATCGAGGAGTCCTTGACATCATTTCGAAGAGTACGAAAGACGAAGCCGATGGCGCAAGAATAGAGTCATTCCGATGTTGTAAGAACTTATGCCCGAAACAAGAAGCTAACCTTGTCGGTTCTCCAAAACCGATAAATCGTATGTGCTATAAGCGAGATGATGTATCTACTATGGGGCAGCTGAAATTAATTTATGAAGGCGCTTTCGGTTACGCCGGGGCATCCACGAAGGGGAAGTTATCACCTTCTCCATCACGTTTACGTGATTATCAAGGACGATACAGAGAAGACATGGAGTTAGTGATGCTGGTGATTTTCACGAACATACGAGAAGTGACGCTGTCATGATATAGGTCGAAGGAACATCAGCGAGACTGGTTGCTCGTAATATCGTAGATCGATATGGATATGGAAGGCGAAGAGGATGTTGCAATGGAGAAGCTCGAATCTATATGGGAGCCGAGAAGATATTCGATCTCGAGAGAACGAGATGAAGAAGATGGAGATGAACAATGGATATGATGGTAGTGGACTTGGGTTGCTGCCAGTGTCGAAGATCGAGAGAAGAACCCGACAGAGTCCACGTTGTGAAGTTTGCTTACATGGATGTGATGTGAGTATCGATAGAAGGCTAATGGTTGTAGTTGAATGAGACGCCTTGATGGAGCTTTGGAAATGGCCGCAAGTGAGTTTCCCATGATCGAAAGATATTGGAAGTTGGCAGTGGTGATGAATACGAGTTCGAGCTAGGAGTTTGAGAAGAACACAATGACCGGCAAAGTGAGGTTTGATCGGTGATTGACTATTAATGCCGGTGATTGATGATCTTTATTCTTTGCCATAGACGATTTGTGAAGGGGTTATATATATGATGTAGTTCGGTCCTGTTTTGTTATTTCGAGAATGAAAGTAATGTCATGATTGATAGATAGAAGAGGTTGGATGAAAATGATGTTATTCGTGAGATGCCACTATAATGCATGCTGGCAGAGACGATTGAGAATAGCTCGAGTCTGTGGTCAGGAGGGAGATGATGTTCATGGTTATGTGTGGTATGAGTTGGAATTTGGATGTTTCTGTGGATCATCCTCGGGAATATGGATTTGTAGTAGTAATTATGATATGATGTTAGCAACTTGAGCTAGAAATCAATTAGGAACTGGTGTTGCTGTCGTTGATGGAATAGGTTGGCTGAAGATGATTAAGCGGTGGTTTTGGAGTTCGGATAAACAAGGAATCACTGCTACGCGTTGTGGATATTGTGTAACTTTTGGAAACTAAAACTTGCGCGAGAATTCAGAGATAGCTGACTGAAAGTCGGCTGGAAAGCAGTCACTAAGTGCTCCTTTGGCCGTTGATTTTGAAGATGAATGGTGAAGATTAAGCCACGTTTTAGGGTTTGTGGCGGTTAAGGATTGTCCAGTAGTTATCCGATTCGAACTTGGAGGAGAAAAAGTCTATAAATAAAGGCGCATAAACACCTACAGCATCATCTCCTCAACCCGAGCTCATACACACAACCTGTTCGACAGAATTCCTGAAAGATAAAAGAGGTGTTTTACATCAAAAGAAGAGTAGAAGCTAGGAGCAAGAATTAGGGTTTACCCCTTAGGGGGAAACCTTGGTATTTTGTAACGTATTTTCTTCTCATATTTCATATATTTTTCATGGGTTTTAGTAAACTCATGTGTAACTAATTTCCATTTATTAAGGATGAATTCAATGTGCTAGCGTGAAGCTTTATTAGTTATATAAATCTATTCGAAGTTTTATCATCTCATCAATTGTCTTTTCTATAATTAGGGTTTATGATTGATTTCTAGATTGTTCAAGTGTACAATTGGATTATTCTATTGTTCATTCTATTACTAGTAGAGAGTTGGAGCGATCCGTAATTGTCGTGTATCTCCTACACAAGTAGAGAACGTGAGACCTTGCGAGGGATTACGTGAAGCAATCATGTGTGAAGACAAAACCAGTAAGTGAACCGAGCGTACTGAGTTTAACTGCTGGGATCAAACCTAAATTCACAAAGCCTAAAACGTTCGATTGAGTTACAACTTGTAAGCGTACCTCAAGGAGGCTCGGTTGGATAGAATCCGGTGGCTAAGCGTACTTGTTATCCGGTGATACGAGGAGTTTTGGGGATAGCTAAGCGTACCTGCAATCCTACGGTTGGTGATGAATGGTTCTAATTAAGATAGATAAGTATACTAATCCAGTTATCGCTTGGTAACGATGAAGGATTCCTTGATCATATCTTTCTTTTTTATTTTTTATTCTTTTTATTTCACTTTAAAACAATCCCCCTTTGTGTTTTATATTATTTTGTTGAACTAAATAACATATCAATTACACAGCTCTCTGTGGGAACAATCCTTACTACCGCTATATTACCAGTTGATTAGTGGGAAATATCTTGATTAATTTGTTGTGGTTACAACACGCATCAATGGGTATTGTTGAGGATGTTCTTGTGCAGGTTAATCAACTTGTATTTCCAGATGACTTTTGTGTGTTAGAGATGGATGAAGGTTCACCGGACTCGTCTCTTCCATTGCTACTTGGGCGTCCCTTCATGAAAACGGTGAAAACCATTATTGATGTGGACAAGAGAACGCTAACTATGGAGTTCGATGGAGAAATAATACGTTTCAACATTTTTGAGACGATGAGATATCCTAGTGATGTCCACTCTTGTTTCTCCATTGATGTGATGGACACATTGGCAACAAATATTTGAGTTGAATGGTGTTGATACTTTGGAAACCGTGCTCACTACACCCATTGATGATGGTTTTGAGTATGGTGATGAGATTAAAGAAACCATTGGTTCT
>JAJJWW010008747.1:0-84155 GCA_023531295.1 Papaver armeniacum | reverse complement strand
CGGGTACGATAGGAATCGCCACCATTTGGTGAGGCGGGGCTTCTAACCGCACCCGGCCCCAAAAAGAATACCAATTAACAGCTTGCAATGTATAATGAAAAATTACATTTATTATTTAGTAGTCTAACAATTGGAACCATATTTACTAATTATATACTTTTAAAATGTTGGAGATTAAGAAATCATCTTAAAAAAGTATACTTTGAAATCAATTAGTATATCATGATATTGGCAACATCTACGATCTAGATAATTGGAAAATTTGCATTTGAAGTCTCCGCCATTCAAAGTAGCACTTCAACTACGCTTTAGTCTTGCTAAATTTTGAGAATGTCCATATAACATCTCTTCGTTAATCAATTTTTTCAACTTAAAGTAAATAAACAAAGTCATAACAATATTCTACCTCAAAACACCAAAAAGACTAATGGCATCTAGTTGGGCCGATCTCGCTTTTACTTCACCTGCCATTACTCCCTACTTTTCTTAAAACGATATCATATACTTGCATTAAAAATCCAAACTGGCCAACTCATCCTCCACTCAACTCCCGTAGTTAGATGAAAAATTGACCGTAAGCCATATCGTTGTATCAATAATTGCTATTACTGCAAAAAAAAAAATGATATTAATATAAAATAGATTGCCAACCCTAGATACCTAAAATCATATGGTGCATCCTACAAGATGTTATAATCAATAAAATTTACTATTATATCTTTCTTCGAATTTATATACTTTGTTAAGAATCAAGTGCTAACTTAAGTGCTCCTCCTACTCCATCCAACTCCTGTTCTTAAATGATGAAATATGATATTAATATAAAATAGATTGTCAACTTCAAATAGTGCAAAGCATATGATGTGCTTCCCCACAAAGAAGATGTAATCAAGAAAATGGACCGATATATTTTTTTTTCGGAATTCACATATATACTTGCATTAAGAATAAAGCGATCAATTCAACCGATCTTCCAAGCTCCAACTCTTGTAGTTGAATGAAAAAAATACGATATTAATATAAAATAGATTGTCAACTTAAAATACCGCAAAGCATATGAAGTATTTCCAGAAAAAGATGTAATCAATAAAATGCAAAGTGATATATCTTTTTTTTAAATTAAGCATGTTTTATAATCCGCTTTGAGGCCTTTCTTGACTTCCTCACGCTAAAGACACTCTACACTAATGCAAGTAATGTTGTGCAATAGGCAAAAAGCAAAAACGCAAAACCCTACCAAAATAAATAGAATATCAAAGAATCTAATATCGAGATAAATTTAATGAATAAGAAACCAAACGAAGCCTAAATGACTGAACACAATCTCAAATGATAAAAATTCTTATACTCGTAGCATATAATTGACTTGAACCTTTCATTGTTACATCTCGGTCTTTAGCAATTTGTTTACTCTCTTCTTCAAGGGTATATAGAGCCATCTAACATCTTTTATAGTGTTTCTTTTACACATTTTTTTTACTTTAGATAAGCCCCACATTCAAGTTTCTAGAAAGATCTTTTACACTTGAGTACAACGGTTCAAAAAAAATATTAGCTGAAAAATTAGGTTATGTATGTACCCATAGATCTTTTAGAGATTTAGTAGATAAATTCATTACAAAATAATATTTTTCCATTGTTCATCGTCTGAATAATCTTTCTTGTTATATAAAAGAGTTAGTTAATCATGAGAAATCTTATAACTCTACAAAGGCCGCTAGTAAGCTCATTTACTTAGTTTAATGTGTGATATGACCGTAAGAAAAAAATGGTTTCTAAAGATATCTTTGTTCAAAACAATAATCAATTCTTTAAATAAACTAAGATAAGTAGGTCTAAGTAATCTCAAAAATAAAATTAAACTAAACTCTAGATATTAAAGCATAAAACCGTATAAAACCCTAAAATAAATAGGTCTAAGTAATCTAAAATAAAACCAAGAATCAATTCTTTAAATAAACTATAATAAATAGGTCTAAGTAATCTCAAAAATAAAATTAAACTAAACTCTAGATATTAAAGCATAAAACCAGTTAAACCCTCACATACTAAAAACAAATATAACATGTTCAACACCATAGCCTTGATAACTCATGAAAGTAACTAAAAAAATTGATTTCATCCATTAATTCAAAACATTTAATCATGAACATTAAACAAAATAAATATTTAACTAATTCAAAGAAATAATGTTATCTAGAAGCTACTAATTAACGAACATGATACCTAAACACCAACCAACATGATACCTAAACATCATGTACTATGGAATTGGCTCTATTTGGTGAGGTGGCTTTGCTACGCACCCGCCCAAAAAGAGGTTCCAATTAACAACTATATGTGAAACCACCCATTCTACGGTTACTATATTAATGAGTTGAACCAAATTCACCAATTAAATAGTGTTTAAAGTTTTGTAGATTAATAAACCCTCTTAAAGAAAATATTCCTGTAAATTATCCAACTTTTGAAATCGTAAGTAGCTCATGAAATTGCCAATATCAATACTCTAAAAAATAATTGATAAGGATAGATTTGAAGTCTACTAATCCAAAGAAAGACTACAACGATACTTAGTCTTGCTAGATTTTAGAATACACATTTCTTGCTTTAATCAATTTTTTGCTACTTAAAAGTAAGGAAACAAAGTCCTAATAATATTCTACCTCAAAACTACAATAATGGCTTCCCAGCTTCGGTCAAATATTGTTTATCATATACTTGTATTAAGATTCAAACCGCCAACTCTAATCGCTCCTCTAGAGCTCTGCTTCCACAGTATTCAAATGAAAATCATACCCACTATATAGTTGTATCAATATATGATGTTTAGAAACACTAAGAAGAAACACAATATTAGTAAAATGGATTGTTGACTCTAAATAATGCAAGTATATATGAAGTGCTTCCCGTCAAACAAGATGTAATCAAGGAAATATATTGATATATCTTTCTTCAAAATTATACTTGCACTAAAAATCAAGCAACTCAATTACTATTTCAGGATCTAACTCCCTACAAGAAATGAAAAATTACACTCACTATATAGTCAGATCAATAGTTATATTAGAGACACTAAAAAGAAACACGATATTGATATAAAATAGATGGCCAAATCTAAATAGAGCAAAGCATATGAAGTGCTTCCTGTCAAGAATATGTAGTCATAAATCATATACTTGCATTAATAATCAAGCAACCAATTGAAATCATTGTAGTTAAATAAAAAATAACACTCACTATATAGTTGTATCAATATATGAAATTAGAGACATTTAAAAAGTGATATTAATAAAAATGTGCAAAGCATGAAGTGCTTCCCACAAAGAAAGATATATCAAAGGCTTTAACTTCTTGTGGTTAAATAAAAATCACACTCCATCAGATAGTTGTATCAATCAATATATGATATTAAAGACGCTAAAAAGAAACACGATATTAATATAAATAGATTGCCAACTCTAAATAGTGCAAAGCATGTGAAGTGCTTCCCCGTTGAAGAAGATGTAATCAATGCAATGATATATCTATCTTTAGAAATCATATATACTTACATTAAGAATCAAACAGCCAACTCAACTCGATGTAGTTAAATGAAAAATCACACTCTATAGTTATATCTATACCTCGATATTAGAGACGCTAAAAATAATATCAGAGAAAATGGATTACCAACTCTAAAAAGTGCAAAGCATATGGAGGCTTCCAAATTAATCCAGAAATGCATTAATATATGTTTACTCAAAAATCATGTACTTGCGTTAAGAATCAAGCGGCCAAATTAAATCAACCATCTTGAAAAATCATACTCATTATATAGTTAGATCAATAACTATATTACATATACTAAAAGATAAACATGATATTAATATAAAAAAGATTACAAACTCAAAATTGTAAAATGCTTATGAATTGCTTCCGTTGAAGAAGTCAATCAAGGAAATGCATTAATATATCTTTCTTCATAAATCATATACTCCGTGTAGTTAAACTATGGTTGATATGTAATATTTTCTTTGAGGAAAATGCTCTGTATAATCCCAAGATTATTACTCGAGAGTGAAATACCGCTTCGTATGCATCAATCCGATTATAGAGGAAATTAGATCCTGATTATTGAAGCGCCAACAAAACATTGTTATTTCATCTATTTCTTGTATTGGTTTTGAGGCATTGCTATTTCGCCTTTATAAACCGAACTTGTAATAAGTTGCTTTTAGATTTTAGTGATGTTACCACCACTTCGTTGTTGGATTTGGATTCTGGTCGATTTTACAGGAATGGGGTGGGACCACCCCGTTCAATCCAAGGTCAGGCTTCTCATTCACATTTAGCTTGATTTTCCATTGTTTCGCAACTACATTAAAATCAGACGATAGTAAAAATAAATAAGGAGAAATCTTTGGTTAGTAATCTTTATTTACCCAATAAAAATAATTAGAGTATTAGTAAACGGGTATGGTTGGGGTATTTATGAATCATAAATCCCATGATTTATTAATAAAACGGCTTAGTAAGGATGGTTTTCAATCACGACTCAGAGTTTTCACCCGGTAGCTCATATTTACTGCTAGAGTTCATCACTTCTCGACGTAACAACGTCTTCATTTCTCGGCCCGAAATATGTCAAGTGGCGGTTGGGTAGAAAACATTTCCACTCGTAAGTGCAAAAAAAAAAAAAAAAAAAAGATTTTTTGGTGTATGTTAATGATTTGAATCAATAAAATTGTAATGAGAGTGAAGTATAAGGTTTCAGAATACTGAGATATGTTTCATCATATTCTTATAAGAATATTTTTAAAAGTTCGAAAAATCCTCATCCTAAATAAAAGGGAAAAAAGTTTTCATTTTTCAAAATTTTAATCTAATAATTAATTTAGTTAATCACTTGTAATTAGCAAGAACAAATCGGGGCAAATTAGTCATTATATAAAATAGCCGATAACCTATTATGGCTATTACTATTTCATGACCTATGCAGCCCCCAAAAAAGTCAACCTAGTGCGGCCCAATAATAGGATTCTAATAAAATCATTTTTAAGTTAGGGGTTTGAAAGGATTCAAAGTCTTTCAACGACATTTTTTCACGACCTCTCAGAGTATCGTCCAAACTATACAATTAATCCGTGATGAACGCCCTTAATTTGCCTTTATGAACCTACTCACTAAGTAAGTCCCTCACATAAACTTGAAGTCTTTACTCTAAGAAATGAGCATGTCTTTTTTTTTTATCAATAAATGAGCATGTCAAGGGATGCTAAATGAACAATTAAAAAAAAAACAAATGTTAAGAATTTGATCGACAAAATTATTGTATGTATTGAAAAGTCTCGAAATGATTTACCGTGACGTAATCAAGCAATGGCAAACCACAATGTGGACTAATGAAATATGAATGTACAACTGTACGTAATTACTATTTTTTGGCTAAACAAAGTCACAAAGGATATGAATAACAAATTAGCAAATTAAGAAATGAGAACTGCATAATTGTTCCCTAAACCCGTACACACTATTAAATCATATTTTACCAAGAAAGTCTGTATATTTTTATTTATTTTTGAAGCGAGAAAATCAGTAGCGTTTTACATGTCACTTTTGAAATAAGAACAAATTGTCAAATCATATTAAAATGGATGATTATCCTGATGGCAACGATCCTACAAATTTCTAAGGTTGGAAGCCAACTTCCATGAACTGAATTTGCTGGTTTTGTTTTCAGATGATTCGCAGTTCAAGAGAGAACATATGGGTGTGTTTTTATAACACAAACCATAAACCATGCAAGGGCATTTGCAAAATGAAAAAGCCCCATAGTATTGGTTGGGAATACCGCGGACTTTGAGAAGCTTGTTCACAAATATTCAAGGCTACGATGCATTAGATGAAGCCTCATAACTACTACTCCAATTTGAAGAGTTCAAGCAGTGGCTACACCAAATAAGAGTGCTAACACCATGAACATTAAATAATCATCCACAACTCGACAATGGGAACAAAATGAAATCTCTTAAATGAGCTCAAATGGAAGATGTACATCTATCATGTATTAATATATTAACAAAGCCAATGTAATGTGCTTAACTAACCCAATTGGCCAAGCAGTAATAATGGACAACATGCTAATCCGTGGTTTTTCTCAATTCATACGGTTAGTAGTTATACATCTAATATCACCATCTCCAAAGCAAAGATAGATTAGATGTACAAACACTAATCCGATTCACCAAAAGTCGACCTTCTTCTAAACCTTCAAAAGAAAATTTGAAAAAAAACATGAAATTGATGGGAACTTGCACATAACTTTGTTATGTGTTGTTCTGAAAACTTAAAAAGAGATTGGAGAGTTGATTAGAGTTCTGTCTGCCTTTATCTACTCTAAGCTATCAAGTATGGTAATTACTTTAACCAACAATAAAAATGCATGTATGATCATTACCATAAACATCTATTTAACACAGTAATCATCATGTGCATAGGCTCAATGGACTCCTCGATATTTCGAAAATGCCTGGTGAGACATTGCTTGGGTGCTCCAAATCCCGCTATCACCTTTTATGACGAAGATACTTCTACCAATCTGATTATAGAGTCTTCTTTCAACCTCAAATTGAAAAGCAGAGTTAAATAATTAGAGTCGATATCAAATCTTACCTTTAATTAATTACTATCACTTTATACCATGATATTAGTAATAATAAAAAAACATTGATATTTTAACTTATATTATCTTACATCAATTGTAAGGTGTAGCATAGATTATCAAAAAGTGTACGAATAAGAAATTCAAGTCAAACAACATTTATGGTTGTTTGAAACCCAATTTTCCCATTGACCCTGCTCGCCAAATAAAAAAAAAAAAAAAAAAAAAAAGGAGTAAGATTTTTATAAAATCAGATTTTGATGCAAGTGTATCAAAATCAGCCGCAAATGTAGCCATGTTACCGTAGCCTTTCTCAGGTGCATACCAAATTTTTGGAATAATCAAGGTAAGGTAAGCGAAAAGAAGGTGAAATATTTACCTTCTAATAGTCATAACCAAAGGCGGTTAGAGTAGTATCCATAGTTGAAGAGGGAAAATAGGAGTAATAATTACATCACCACCTTATCATGAGGCCAGACCGAAATTATTTATCAAGGAAAATGATACAATCGCACCATCCATAAATCAAATATAATGGAACAAACAATGATGTTTGATGTTTTATTAAAAAAATTTTTTTATAGATTTTCTAAAATTAGGCTCTTAAAGTTGTTGCTATGCTATACCTCAACGTGAAGGATATGGAACTCTCATACATGGTACCGTATGCAATCCAAGACGAAAACCTAAACACCAATTAAATATCAAAAACAAATCAAACAAAATCCTAAAAACAACAACAAAAAAATCAAACAAAAAATACTAAACACCAACAGAAGCCTATTAGATCAATTTCTTCACCTTTAATACTTCCAAGTTGTTCAAGAACTCTCCTTTGCAGAATTCTTTTGGAAGTACCGATTATACTTGCAAAACAAATAACGAAAATAGATGAGACATCATAAACCTTAATTTCAAGGAACAAAGAAAAACAAACAAATTGAGAAGCAAAAAGCAAGATAAACAATGAGGCTCTTATATAGTGCCTTATATAGGGAGTCACCAAACTATGAAAAAGTATTTGGTTTCAAAATAATATCAATGGATATCTTAAAATTTATATAATTTTGTTATAATTTAGGCTTATTTTGATTACGTAAGACAATTAAAAAGAAGAAATAAGAAAGGATCCAAAATTTCCAAAATGAGTTAAATACTTGCAACATGAAAAATAATTCTTTAACAAATGAATATAGAATCTTATTTTCTAACATAATTTCAAATATTTTTCATCTTATCATAATTCAATATTTATGCTTACCAATATTTTTTCCTTACAAAAGATTTTAAAAATTTAAAACTTATTATTTTATTCCATAAATATGTTGAGTTTGATTTTTTATTTCACTTCATAAATGTACGAAATTAATATAGTATTTTTTTATTATTTTGATTTTTTATAATAAATACATGAAATTATAATAGATTCAAAAATATAAATTATATTACTTTATTCCATAAATATTTTGAATTGATTTTCTTTTAATCATAAATGTCCAAATTAATATAATAGTTTTCTTTATTTGAATTTTTATAATAAATACATGAAATTATAAAAGATTCAAAAATATAAATTATTTTATTTTATTCCATAAATACGTTGAATTGATTTTTTTTTTTAATCATAAATGTCCGAAATTAATATAGTAGTTTTCTTTATTTTCTCGTATTTTCACAAAAAATGCACGAAATTAATATAACAATTTTTCTAAATAATGAGGGCCGCCTCTGTCAGCGTGTGTCCCAAAGAATCCACCCAATCTACCCACACATTATCGATCAACGACCATATCTAACAAAATTTCATCCGATTTAATACGAATGGTTTCTCAATTATCCAATGAGAGCGAGGTTACACTCACCAACCAATAAGAGAGAGGGTAAGCTCCACCAGTGCTACTTTTATTATGGAGTGAGGGATGGTATTGAGTTTTTAGGTTGTTGATACAAGTGTAATACTTTTGTTTGACTGTTATAGCCTGTTTGGATACTAGGGACATAAATCGGAAAAATGTTTTTGTTTCACAAAAAAAATTAATTTTTTTAGTTTTAAAACCTGGCTAAATTGGGGCCTATGCCACTTAATTGGGACCTATGGATTTCTTCATCCACCCAATATAGAATGATAAGGGGTGTCTAAATATTGTAAAAATACTAACTACCCTTTAAAGAAACCTTAATTATTCTAACACAAATACAAATACAAAATCATAACTTAATTAACAAATACAAAAATCATTAATCAAAACTCAATTTATTTTTCAATTTCCATCAAAACCAAAACTAAATCTTAATCAATCACAAACAACAATTAAAATCTTCTTTTGTTGTTTGTAAAAAGAAACCCAAAAACAAAGATAATTCAAGTGATTGAGTTAAATCCCTTTAAACCATTCCTTCTAAGAGATACTCTACAATGATTTACCTCTAAATCTTAAAAATTCACTCATCAAGTTTTTCGAAAATCCACCTGAAATCGGTTTATATGTTCAAAGATAGTAATCCGATTGTAATCTTAATCGTATTTTTAATGTGAACCTACATAAACCGATTTTGGGTTGATGTGATGAACATCAACTATAATCGGGTTACATTAATACACATATAAACCGATTCAGATTCCCTGTTCGATCATTTTGGACCATATGTAACCCGATTGTTTAGTTAAAAATCTTTTGTACCATTTTCTTCCAACAATCTGATTACATTATCCTCCATATAAACCGATTCTCCAAAAGCCGCAACAAACTAACTCTTGAATCTGGACTCTCTATAAATGAATAAGAAGTCCGATTTTGTTACAAATTTCTATAAATGAGCCCAAGTTACCCAAAAAAGAAAACCACTTTCATTCATTAAGGTTGGTTCAAGTTTATGGAAAATCATCACGTACTCTAAGACCGATATAATGTATGTTGTTATGGTTGAATAAAACAATTCTCCGATCCTTGAGCGATTCATCCCAAATGGTGTATTTTGGTGCATATGTATAACATGATCCCTTACCAAATAGATGAACAACGCAACTCCACGTTTTCGCCAAGAGATGACCACATAGAGGCATTTGCATCCAATGCTCTCTGAGTAATTGGTCCATTCCCTTTGGCCCTTGTACTCTAACAACCATTTCTTCAAAAAATCACTTTTTTGTCTTCTCTTGTTTTTCCTTCCTTCATCATCGATATGTAAAAGTCCTTGTCTTCTTGTAGAGGCGCAAGGCCATCATCTTTCTAAAATATTGACATTGGGTTAGGTTCTCATCGTCCGCCAAACTTATATGGCCTATTTATTCCGATGCAACGTGATAACCACAATTCCCATCCGCATCCACGTCGTCGGTGGATAAATACATAAGGCTTAATGATTTCAGAAGTTTCGGTAATACTCTAATATGGTGTAACAAGTCGATGGGGTCTACTTCGCTCATCCCTAGGAGTGCCTCCATCACCAAGAGCGCCCTTAGAGTCACCATAGAACCCTTTTGTCTTGCTTCTCCCTTCCATGCACGTAAATCTTGATACTGTGTTGTACTCGCTGACTCTCTTGAGAAGGAACGAATAGATTGTTTAGCACTTGTCTCTCTGAGAAGGATCGATTGGATCCACATGTTTCAAGGAGCGCTACTTGTCCCACTTTCTCCCTCTTTGGTCGACCCATTTTCCTCTTATCCGGTGCCTTTTCATTATCAATTTGTGAAGGAATGTTTGAAACATTTGTATTGGTTTGTGCGCTTATTTGTCCCACTTTCTCCCTTCTTTGGTCGACTTTTCTTTGGAACCTTCGCCTTCATATTTAGCGCTCTTCATTCTCATGTCTACAAAGGATTCTTTTATGACTCAACAACGGGTTTTTTCCTTTGGCTCATTGCAACCTTAAACTCTTTCCTTTCTTCCTTCCAATCCATGTTGGTAGGTGGTCTTCCCGTTTACAGCACCGCTGGTTCTTCGACCGTACCATATGGGGGTTCGCGGCTAGTTTTAAGTCGTACATCAAAACTTTTCTTCCCAAGCCATCTTTTTTTTGCGTAATTTCTCGATGATTTCCTTCCAATATCCGCTTCCCTACGAAGGATTCGAGTGGTTCTTCTATTGGGTGGTTTGAAAGTAAGTTGCTTCCAAAACGGATCAATGATTTCAAAATGAATTCCTTGTTGGTACTTTGCATCATGTGACGACACGGAAATCCAAGGCCGCCATCGTCATACATTTACATTCAATTCTTTCTTCTCCCCATCTCCTTATCCACATAATATTTGTAATCCTTCATCATAGAAATGATTGCCCAAAGTGAGACACCCTATAATTTAAATTTCTAATCAACTCGATGGTGTTCCTTGTAGCTTGTGATGATTTTCATCCTACTCTCTTCCATTTGAGCTGTTATCTTGATGATATCGACCTTGGGTATTCATGGATGGCTTCTTGTAATGTAACCACGGGTGTTTTGGCTCCCCGAGCAAGCTTTTCATACGTCCATGAGATCCTTCGCGATACTTGTTGCCTCATTCTTGTAATGCATGTGTTGGTACGTGTAAGCATACACAAATTTTTCCTTTTACGGATCCAACAATTCCTTCAAGCAATAAACCAAACACTTCTCATAATCTTTCTTCCATAGCCCAATAAAACTCTCCAAGTAGGATTCGAAGCGGCCACGGACATTGAGTGTACCATTAAATCCCAATGATGTTGAAAAGCCTTCCATAGTAACCCATTCGCTTCATACTCCGATTGCCTTTTTCTTGTTGTCCGCCTCTTTGTTCCGGAGTTAGTTTTTGAAGACGCTCATCTTCTCGCCTTTTCACGAGCGTACCTTGTGGCTTTGGCTTTTGGATATGACCCTACAATTACTTTTAATATTGCATTGTATGTGCCATGTGCAAAGAAATGCTTAGTCTGAAAACCACTCCAATGACATTCATTAGTGCCTGGTCCTTACCACGTTACTATGATCCCCTGAGTTTGATGGCCACGTGATATCTCCTTCAAGGTCTCTAGCATCCAAGTAAAACTCACATCATTCTCCCGATCCATAAACCCCCATTCTACCGTGGGAAAGTTTGCTTGTGGAAGTATGGCAAGCAATGTTTAACAACGACATATTGTACTTGTTGGTCTTGTATGTACAATCTATTAACAAAACTTGATAGAAGCATTGTGCCAACTTGATCATCTCCGGATGCGCCAAGAAAATACGAGTCACTTTGCCTTCCAATACTTGCTTCCTCATTGTGTATCCGTGTTGATTGGCTAACCATTGAGATTGTTCCATAACCCGCTCTACCATCCCATGACCTCCTCCTAAAGGCTACTCTTGACGTGTAAATTTGCCTCAAAGTGGACAAGTTATCCTTATCACCCTCCTTAATCTTCCTAAGGATGTCACTTGGTTTACACGCTTTCATCGACCTCACCGTTTCCAATTGATGTGGTTTCAACCCACAAACAACCGCGTGTCCAACAAGAGATTCCGGATCATCATGATTGTGACAACCATTCATCACTTTAGAGAACTTGTATACCTTGCTACCATCGGGTCTCTTGGGTCTATTAACGATAATCTTAAACGGCAACCATACTTCTTTGATTTAGTAATGTATTCCCTTGTCGCCTTCTTCACGTACGCCTTTCCTTTGCCCAAACATGACGTTCTTGCTTTCCACCTCTCTCACAAACAATTTCCAAACGATCTTCACTTGAATGACGGCCTAAAACTAAGGCTAGCTGATCTCTATTCCCTTGTCTATAAACCATTGCTTTGCATCATTCCTTTCTTTCCATTCCAAATCTGTAATAGTGGGTAGAGGTATCAACACCTACGTTTGGGCTGATCTTTGTCGAACACCGCAACAATCTACAACAAATATCAACAAGTTGATGATTCAAAATCGGTTTATATGTTACAATGATTAAACCATTTTCCACAATCGGTTTATATGTGCAACTATAAAGACCGATTAAAGATTTGTCTAAAATTTCAAAGTCCACAATCGGTTCACTTCTTGTGTCATATAATCCGATTGTTGTTCACATTTCTCCGGAACTTTAAGAATCGATTACATATACACGAAAAATAAACCGATTGTCGACTTACGTGATTATTCAAGTGAAAAAAATCGGGTTATGAACATCACCAACAAAAACCGATTAAGTCACACTACCCATCGCGCCAAAAAATTACTACAATCGGTTCATATGGTGATGAACAAAGACCGATTTCTGTACCCAATTTGGGGATTTCACCCAGAATCGGTTTATGTTGTGTTATCGAATAAACCGATTCTGAAAACGATTTTGAAATTTTTGTTCCTTTTGGGCGATCGAGACGTGCAAATACATGTTTATAGATCGTTCAACTCATACTTGTTTATTAGAAGCATTATCACCTTCTTCTTCCCGACAAATTTTTTCTTGTGCTTGAATAATATCCTCAAGCATTCTTTGGTTGACATCCTCCTCTTCTTTTAACAAATTATCCAATTCGGTAGGATCGAAATCATGATAATCTGATGCACCCACTTCTTCATCACAATAGAGTCTTCATCATCACTATAAAGTTTCATTTTTGCTAAGAAAATCACAAACCCTAGTTTTATCTTTTTTCCCTCTACTTCTTCTTTCCCTCCAAACCTTAAAAGAGGAAATGAATTTCTACTCTAATCCTAACACTATAATCAAACTCAAACACTAATTAATTTAACTAATACTAACTTAATTAATCATCACTAATTTAATGAGGGTATATTAGGTATTAACAAAAATAGTGGTTAAGGGGTTTTTAGAAATTACTTGTTAGTGACCCTATTTTGTCATGTAGCTATATGCCCCAATTAAGTGGCATAGACCCCAATTTAGGAAGGTTTTAAAAGTCATTCTGAAATTGTGTGCACAAACTAATTTCTAGACTTTTTTACTTCCAAACACGATCCATTGTCTGTCATGTAAACCTATTTTTGCAGAGACATAATATAAATCATTGGGCGAGGTTTTGTCATCTTGGCACCAGAATGATGAATATACATTAACTTGGAAAACTGAAGGTACACAAGGAAGCATTCCATTACTACACTATTTCACACTCAACAAACATCATTGGATAATAAAAGGGGTGCAGAAACAAAAGTTCAGTGTTTCAGTACTTTGGTTTCTCTCACATCAGTATAATCGAGAATTATTGTTGTAAAGCACGCCACCAGGATAAGGATTCCTGGCCGTTGGTTCAAAACCCCCATGATTTCTAGCTTCCTGGAGATACTGAGCTCTATCTCTGTATGAGTCAAACTGACTTGCTGCAGCATAAGCTCGACGTCCTTCTCCAGCTGCTGCATAGGCTCGACGTCCCTTCCCCCACTGCTGCTTCAGCTGCTGCATAGGCCCGGCGACCTTCTCCAATTGCTGCTTCTGCAGCAGCTACAGCAGTTGTGGAGCCACCATACCCGCGAGGGTCATTTGGTCCTGTCTGATTCGGAAAGTGATCCAATATCAACTGCTTATAATGACTTTGTCGTCCTTGTGATTCTCTGCGGAGAAATCTTCTCTTCTACTAGCGTGTTGGCTTTTTGAAGAGCCGTTAGTTTCTCATGGTACCTCGCATTAATTTCAACTATTTTCTGAACCAAGAAGAAATGTCCAGTTTCTAAGTTTCATGATTGAAAAGAAAAGGAAAAACTGATACAAATATGTGATATATAACTCACCTCCTTATGCCTAGCATTTTCTGCATCTTCTGCTTCATCTTGTTCCTTGGTTAGTTTTATGATATCGCTGTGAAATTTGTTCTCAACAACTTCAAAAGTTTGGGAGTAAGAACTTTCATCGTATCCGATTTCCATATCTTGCTCATGGATTTGCACTCTCTGGTCGTTGATGACTGTTTTCTCTAAACCTGATTGTGGATCCAGCCTATTTTGACCCTGATATAAGGCTCTAGGTGCATCGCCTGACCTGCAAATACAGTACAAGTTAGTGATTACTTTTTATCCATTGACGGAGGAAAAGTGCGCAGATGAGTTTTAAACTCCAACTGCGGGCATCAACACCCATTGACTTTACCACTCTACTTGAGAGGCTTTGGCAGTTGGTGAGTAACAATATTGGGCATGCTGAATGACCTTGTGTTGAATTTGAGATTGAATGTAAAGATTCGAACTTAAAATATGAGTTGCCTTAAAAACGGTTTGGATACTAAATTTTTAGCTCAACTTATAAAATGCATCCCCCACCCAAGTTAATCAGATTCATAATGCATAATCATAAACATATCACAAGAAAGTATAAACACATAGTAGAAGTACACAGGAAACAACAACTAAAATTCTAAGAAATAACACTTGCCTTCAAAAGCATGAGACTGCCATGGTCCTTCTGGTTTTGAAGGCATGTAAGGATGCTCTTCATCACTGGGTAAAGCATCTGGCCTTCCTGAGTAATGGTTTGTTCCAGAACCTTGTTGCATTCTCTGTGCAGACATATGCTGCATTTGAGAAGTAACATACGAATTTAAACCAGGCTCAGAAAATTGTCCGGTCGCCTCATCTTTCACCTTCACCTGAACAAATATATATTTTCACCTAACAGAGACAATAAAACATAAATGGTCCAGTTAAGAAGAATCCGTTAAAAACAAACCGATCTTTTCAATTACACAATAAATATTGGAACGAAATATGAACAGGCAAGAAAAATAAACTTTGCAAAGTGAAAGAACACCATAAAATAAGTTTTGCAAGGGATTAAAACACCTCCAAGAAAATCCACAAACATGTTAAATTCATTATTCAAAAAGGGATTCTTTCCTGAAACTAGATATTTCCCAGACTTTGGATTTCACCTTATACCATATTTTTATGTTAGACCGTATTTTGCACAACAACAAAAGTGTGAGAACCCATTAGACGAATAATGATCAATCCTTAGTACCTTACCATTAAGTACCAATAAGAAGTACAACAAAATCAAGCATTCCCTATAAAAACAATGCACTACCAAAAAAACAAAAACAAAAAAACCTAGACAGTTTACAAAATGCAAGCACACGAAATTCAAAACCTCCCGTTCAGTTTTGAATCTCCTCAAAATTGAAACTTGTAATATTTATACAACCTTACATTAATTGAAAACCCTAACTGAAACCCTAAATTATTCCACAACTCAGCCATTGATAAAGTAATCGACCACAAACAGCAAACATAATTACAGCAATGGAACTTAGAGTAAGAATTGAAATTTAGTTTAAACCTTGTTAATTTTGATTCCTCTTGTGTGCTGTCTGATCCTTCTGGTTTTCTTCAGGTATGTACGAAAATAGTATAAGCAAGAAGAACACAAACCCAACTTGGTATAATTCGGGTTGACTAATCGGGTTTTCAAGAGGGAAGAGAAAAATCCAAATCTACAGTCTACACTCGCCACTTTATTTCAGGGCAACCCCAAACCATGACCATGAGTCTTGTTCGGAGAAAAACTAAGAGCTTCTCCAATGGTCGTTGTGTGTGTTTCTATTGTGGCAACTCAAATAAAGACATCTTCATCTATTTTTCCTTAAAATTAGGGAGAGAAAAAAATTCATCTCCAATAATATTGTATTTGGCATCTTTTTTTATTAGTATAAAATTTTATTTTAATAACTTAAGATTCTATTAGATTTTATTAAAGCTAAAAATGGTTATTTAACATATAAAAGTCAATTCAATTAAGTAAAAGCTGACTAGGATGGTAGACAATGTCAAGGAGAATGTCTAAAACTAGACATTCACCTTGACAATGTCTACCCAAAGTATATACATTGGTTAAAGACATCTGGGTTGGAGAATGATTTTAAAGAAAATGGATGTGTATCCTAGGTGGATTTTGACATTTATCTCCACACACATGCCATTGGAGAAGCTCTAATGTTCACTCCTCTATCCCCCTAGATATAAAGGCGGAATCTAAGAAATCTTTTCCTTTCTTTTTTTTGTTTTTTTAAGAAAATGTGGGCTTTAACAACCCATAATTTATTAAGAGCATCTCCAAACAGCTGGGTGTAAAAAGTCATACGTGGTAGTCTTATTAAGACTTTTACTAGATTTTGTGCCGTGTATATGCACCGGCGGACCCGAAAACCATCAACCATCTTCTTCTTTTTTTTTTACTTTTAACCATATTTTTAGTTTGGTGTGATATGGCCGCCTCGCCTGTCGGGCATTTTTATTTAGTGTCGCGGGATTTCGATTTCGTGTGGCTTTGCTTCGCCTCGAATTGGCCCCCATGATTTTTTGATTTGGTGGCGCTCGGCATCGGTCGGAGCTTTGCCCCGCCTGTCGCAATACTTATTTGATTTGGTGTGGCTATGCATTTTATAGGTTGGATCGCACCAAACACATATTGTTAGATATTTTCGTGTTTACCCGCTTTGATACCAATTGAAAAGACGAGGGTACCCAAATACACCACAATCTTTTATTTATCCACCTATAAGTCTTCTAACAAGAAGTGATTGTCTATGGACAAAGTCGAGACAATGCAACTAATCGATATTCACACTTTGTATGATTGTCTATGGATACGAGATCGAGACAATACAACAACCAAAGTGTGATTACTTGATAATAGGTTCTGACTTAACCAAACTCTATAGGATCACTATCAAGTAACACGTGAGTTAACGTTTGTGTATTTTACTTCTAATTATAATTTATAATTGCGGAAATAGAAAAGTAAAAGATACATCAAGATTTTATTAACGAGGAAAACCGCAAATGCGAAAAAACCCAGGATCTAGTCGAGGAATTGAATACTCTCGAATTAATCCGCTATACAAAATCTAAAACCAACTTGATAGTTGAGACCAAACAACTAACCCTAGTTCACTCATTTCCTCGGTATCCTCGCGCTTCCGACTTCGATGAGTGCACTCCACCGGGACGATTCCTTTGGATCGTATTCCAAGCGAGAAAGGAACAACAAATCTGTTTGGTAACAACTCATTGATTCTTTGTTCAAATAAGTCTTAAGTCATATGCAAAGGCTCTTCCGTTTAATCTAGTAAACTCATTTGCCTGGTTAGATCAATCCAATCTCTATCAACAAGGTAATAAGATTCGGATTTGTAACAATCAAAAATAGATCTCAAGAGCACTATTATGTGTTACTGATCGCACGCAACTAATCAATCGAATAAATCCGATTCTAGTTGGATCCCAGCCGATCAAGGTTTGTGCTACACAAAGATATGAGAAACCAAATAAGAAATATTCTTCGTCTTCAAATCTTCTATGATCTTCAATAATAATCTGCACAACACCATTTGAATCTCTTGTGATCAATCACGCACAGAACGGAGTTTGTTAACTATGGATTATCACAAGATGTCTTTAGATCTACAAACAGTTCTAAAGATCTCGTCGACACTTCGATTTAGTTTGAGTGATTCTTATATCAGAAGAGAAGATTCTCAAGAATAAACAAACTAGGTGCAATCAAAGTTCAACAACCGTTATTCAATCAAATCAATCAAAACTAACAACACTGCAATTATCTAGTTTCCCACCAACAATACTCGTAGAGCTTCTTGATCTCACATAAGTTTTTAAACGAGCGGTCGTAAGAGATTTCGCCTAATTAGGGTATTTTCCTCTCCGGATAGACGGCTCCACCAGAAACAACAAAAAGATGAAGTTTGCATGGCTCTTAGGATAGTTTGCTAGAAATGCAAACTTAGGTATTTATAAACCAAGGAAATTTGGACACCAAGGAATTTCCAAACCAAAGTATACTCAAGATATGCAATAAATGCTCATTCGGTTTTCCTAATTCCAATAAATGTTTTGTCCAATATTTTTGAAATCTATCCATAGAAAATATCAAATTAATAAATGCACATTACTAATTTTTATTCTCTAGATATGCATTTAATTGCTGTTAATTAAAGCATATAAAACTAACAACCTTAATTAAAATATTCTTAATTTATTTCAACATGATCCCCTTGAGTAATTAGGAATATCTTTGAACAATAAAAGATAAGAGTTACTGTACGTGTTCAAAGTATGTTGACATCTTCTTCATGTAAATCATCTTTCATATTTACATTTTGGAATCGATTATACCACACTTCCAAACAAGTTTAGAATTGGTTCATCGATTCCAAGACTACTACATGTGATTGATCAAACTATCAAAACACATTCATGGGTTCAATCGGTTCTACCAAACACAAGGATCGGTTATACCTTACTTATGAAAATACTTGTGATTACTCACACAAGTTACCAGGACCGGTTACATCGCTTACTGGGATCGGTTACATCAATTACCAGGACTGCTACCATATTTTATGATATTGCTTGTGATTGGTCTCACAGTTACTAGGATCGGATTACACAATTACCGGGATCGGTTAAACCAATTGCTAGGACCGCTTACACTAATTACAAGGATCGATTACACATTCTCGTGATCAGTCACACAGTTACTAGGATCGGTCACACCAATTACAAATATCGATCATACCATCTCATGGTGATTACTTAGGATCGGTTACACTAATTAATGAAAATAGTAATACCAAATCATAAGTCGTGCATTTTGATTAGTTATACCAAGATACATAACAAATTACGATCGGTTCTACCATCTCACACATATTGGTAATCAAAGATTTGCAATGAATAGTCGTACCAATAACCCCCCGCGAATTCCCTTTGATTCATAAATGAGTCCATGAATGTACTTCATTTAAAAGAATATAACATATTGTTTCCTAGGATGACATCTTCACCATGACCAATACACATAATCATAACGGCAATATAATATTATGTCGATGTCATATTTACGAAGTTCAAAAGATAAGCACTATACTGAATCTAATTTCCTAATACTATGATCATATGATCATGTCTCACTACTAGAGTAATATGTCTCATGCACATTTCGTAGTTATGTTTTCAATATAGCACGACTTGAAAGATACGTTAGGAATGATAACAATTCAAGTCAATATTACTAACCTCAAGAGGAAGGATGATGTCATAGTTGTAGTCCGTTACTTCTTCACGTTCTTCAAGTCTTCGAGTAATACTTGTATGTCTCAACATTCCTAGACTTTCTAGTCTAACCTAAACGAAGTTGCCTCTAGTACATAATCAAGCATTTTCAGATGAGTTTTTATTCACTAAAATGTGACAACCAAACTTGACATACCAACGCTTGGTGGGTTCAACCGAGCTATGCTCTAAAATCTCCCCTTTGTCAGCTTTTTAGTGACAAACTCTTGATACATATGGATAAACAAATTACAAGAATTCATTTTTACATACGCTTGATTCCAAGTTTCAACAAAGACAATAACTCCGCCACATTCAATCAATAAATGTCGTTCATTGACATTTGAATAACAAAAACTATACTCCCCCAAAGTTAAGATAGGTAGATATTCAATCCGTCTTTGTTATTCCCTTTTGTAGTACAAATTACTACAACCATCACATAAGGTATAGATTTCTCCCCTTAGTGAACACAACAACATGATATGTTTCTCCCTTAGTCAATGCTTTACTTTTCGTTAAATACCAACTTTTAAGCACAAATGTCCTTTCTTTAGTGATTGCAGATCACTTTGTTTACTCCATATATTTCTCCCCCTTTTGTCACAAAAATGACAAAGGTTTGAGCAAATAAAGGACAAACCGAAAGATATTAGAAATCTAAAAGACTTGTAAACAACCTATAAGAGTTAAGCAAGAAGGTATCACATACCACTTTTTGATAACCAACATTAAAACCGAAACTACAAGTAATTTAGTTTTAACATGTTATCAAGGAAAAATTGTCCAAACAATTTTCCTAATAGTTTAACAATTAACGATAAGAAACTTAATTCCTAGTTAAACCGGGATTGTGAATCATAGTAATCGCTTATTTCGATAAGCCTCTCGTGTTCTAATTATTCAAACAATAACTTAGACCTTTCACTTTAGACAAGACAAGTACTAGGTTAGTTAACTAGTATTTCTTGTCAAGGCATTCGATTATACTTGAATAACCAATCCTTCAATTTGGATACGTCTAACTAAGATCAATTAACTTAGTTTCTCTTATCCTAATCAAATTAGACTAAACAAATGATCTCGTATTTTGTTAAAAAGACATAAACAATACATACAAAACCAAAACAAATTGGCTTGCAAATTATTTTTCTTAACCAAAGCAATTAAAACAATCATAAACATTATATAGACCGCAATTGCACCAAAATTTCAAGTACAAAAACACTTGATACCAAACAATAAGCCAAATAATTGACACAATTTTTCTTATTCAAACAATTGGAATCACACACATCCATTCACAACAATAATGGAATATAACAATTGTACCGAAATTTTGTTACAAAAGCAAAATATATATGCAATATAAACATGCGTTTCTTAAATGTGAAAATGATTAACTAACAAATGATGCGTGTCGTAGGTGCAATCAAATTAATTAATGTTTCCACTCAATTAAAAATAATATAATGGAAGTCAAGTTCGTTCCCACGAGGAGCAAGAGATCTTAGTTGTAAAAGTTGTCACGAAAGGGGGTGTAAAAGCAAAAGAAAAATAAACAAAGCAATTAAAATCGAAAGTTGAAAACAATAAGAGAGACAAGACCAAGGAATCCTTCTTCGTTACGAAACAATGAATCAAGTTATGTTCTATTCTACTTGTTATTAGTCACAAATTATCACCAACCGTAGGTAAAGCAACTAGCTCAAGCTAAACCCCTAAATCCCTTGTATCACCGGACACGGAAGTTCTCGACTACCGGATTCTATTTACCAAACCACCTAGTAGTAGCTCACTCTAGATGTAATTTAAATAAACGCATTAAGATTTATGAACTTATTAGGTTAATATTAGTAGTTAGACTCTTAGATCAAGGTCTACTTGCTAACGTTGTTTCTACACACAATTGCTCCACGGAATCCCTCCGCAAGGTCTCGTGTTTGCTACTTATGTAAAGAGTCAAGAAACGATTACTTATCTCCTAACTTTCACTAGCTTTAGATCAAATTAACAAATCAATTTAGCGTGCACTCCAAACAATCTATCAATCAATCATGAATGTCTTTAAGATCATTCCTATTAGTAAAAACAAACGATAATTATGTGAAAAACTTCAAGATAGAATTGAAAACAAAAACTTAAATCATATGTTAAGAACTAGGAATTCATCCTCAATCAATAAGAAAATTAGCTACTCATGTTTTTGAAATTCACACAAATAATAATAATTAAAAGAAGAATTTTCAAGTTCACACAAATAGTTAAAAAGAAGAATCTTAGAAAAGCTATCAAAAACACAAGTGAAGTGTGTGTAGAGAGGTGTGTAGAAGTTGTAGAAAACTTCTCTATTTATAGGCTTCAATATTCTCCAAATCTTCTAAGGAGTAGAATCCTTTTCCTTTTGCAATTCAATTTCCAAATCCAAGCTTTTCTCAACTCTTCCACCTTCTCTTTCCAAATTTGAGTCCAAGTCTCCATCCAATTCCAAGCCCAAGTCTTCACACCCATGAGAGAAGTCCATAGAAAATTCTGGAAATTTTGGGCTCACGGAAAATCGGGATTGTGGCGGAATCCGGCGGAATAGTCGCCGCCACCGCTGAAAATTTCTGTCCGTCGAGAGAATATTCGATGGAATATTCCGTCGTCCTCAGTTAGGACTAACGGTCAAACGGGTCAACCGTCACCAACCGTTAGTCAGGTCAAGGGGAATCATCGAGTCGAACCGAGTCGCCTAGCTAACTCACTGATCGGTTTTGGCAAAGGTTGCTTTGCAAGTTGCATCATGCTCAGCCATGATGGCTATGCCTCTCCAGCCATCTTGGCCAATTGCACCACCTGCAAAGCCCCATTCAATTCTTGCAGCTCTTGCATTCACTGCACCCTAGTTCCATTTCAACAACATCACAGCTACTCCACTTCCATTCATCTCTGGTTCCAGTTGAGACTCTTCTGCCATCTTTCCATTTCACTTAACCCTGCAGTCATCCATACATTCTCTTCCCTGTATTGCAAAGCACCTGCCCTGGAACACTTCATAGCTGTACCTGCAATGCCCTTTCATCCTTTCCAACTCTCTACTCAACAATGGCAGCAAGCCAACATAATTCCTTGTCTCAGATTGCAGCTGCAACATTAGCACATTCCCTGCAATTCAACTCAGTTCCCTTGGCAACACATTTGCAACTCAAGTAAACCATCTAGCAGCACAACCACCAGTTTCATCTCATCTCTCGCCTGCTAGCTTCACAATCCACTACCCTTTTGCCTCGAGCCATGACCACCGAGCAACAAGACTACCAGCCTGCATCTTCTTAAGCATTACTGCCTGCAATCGAGCCATGGCATCACTGCCTCAATCTCCATCTCCCCTGCAATGCCATTTCAGGCCTTGCTCTCCATTGAGTTCAACCAACAGACTTTCCATTTTCACCGCAATCTTACTGACTTTCGAGGTTCTTACTCCGAATCCAAGTCATCACAACCCATTCTCAACCTTTGTCTTCTTACCATGAATTCCCATTCTCTCCATTGATGCTTCAATCAATAACACCATCTCTTGTTCTTCCTATTGCAATCTCAGCTTCTAATCGTTCCAACAACAATTCCATCTCGATCCTAGTAACAAACCCCGCTTAAGAAGCTCCTTATTCCCCGTGGCTTCAATACCGAGTGCATTCGACATTGAACTTGAGCACCACCAAAGAAAACCATGAACATCAATTTCTTCACAGCAGCATCAGATTCCTGAGATTAAGCACACACCCATGTTTAATCAACCTTGAACCAATTATTAACATCAAATCGACCGTCTTCAATTCATCTCAGATTCAATCCTCCACTTAATTCATCTTCAATTTCGTCCAATACCCACTGTTCTTGAGCCTAGCAGACGCTCAAATCAAACTCATCTTCTACAGCTTCTTGAGAAACACCCTTCTCTCCCTGTATGGCAGCATTAACATCTTAAATTTCTTCTCCCTTATTCAACATCGATCTCAAACCCATTTTCGCCGCATCCGAACCCAATTTCACATCTTCCACAAGACATCTCTCACTCTTCACAGATCGAGCAACTTCTTTCACCGGTCTCAATTGCTTCTCCTCCGAATCTCATTTCGATCTAGCGACAAAGAATATGACTCGCTTGATATTAGTTTCGTGTGGAAGAAGAGAATGATTGAGAAAGAGAGCTCTTCTTCTCGATTTAGGTTTAAATTAAATGGGGCGGATTCGGGTGCGGGTGTGGGTGTGGGTCTATGGGTTTGGGTTTATACATCCACTTTACCAAATGATAATAGCACTACATTTTCGGATAAGGGCTACCTAGTTTGCGAGCCCCTTAACTTGAACCTGTCCTTTCTTTAGTAATCCTCCAATAGAGAGTAGCCCTTAACCTTGGCTGGGCTCCATATAGTATTCCTTCCTTGGTGAAATGACCTTTTTGCCCTTTTGGCTCAAATTGGGTGATTTCTTCTTCTTTCTCCCGTGCGACTCAAGTAGCTATAAAACTCAAAACAAGCATAAAATACATAATTTACAAGAAAAATAGCAAAGAAAGCATAAACTACTAGATAGTAAATTAGGTGTATTCTACACCTATCAAATTCCCCCACACTTAGACTTTGCTAGTCCTCGAGCAAATCAAACTAAAAACTCACAACTTCAAAGCGTTCAAAGCGTCACAAGCATCCAAAAAGTTATGAGGACATAGAGTTTCGCATGCTAGTAATAAGAAGTTAGAAATACTAAAGAACATATTCTCGTTCTTAATTGTTGAGTGAGAAATAATCCACACCATAATGAGAGAACGCGTGTTTGAGAAACGATCAATAAGCATTTCGCCTCGATTTCTGCCTCACCAAATAAGATTTTATGATAATTGCACTCAAAAAGACGGCTTTTTTATGGTTCTCACATGTGTGCAGGTAGGAATGAAGAGAGAATTCCCGCAACACGTTGAATGGTGGGAAGGACAACTTCCAAATTTTGAAAAACCCACATCTTTTAATATTTTGAAAAACCATTTTTCTGACGATCTCTAAGAAAGGAAATCAACCATTTATTATCGAGGATGAGATTATTTACTCACCTTCACATCCGATCGCCAATTATGATAACACCACTCTCACGGCATCCAATAGAAACGTCTTCCGCTCCTCGTCTTTAACTTCTTGGTCTTCGTCTTCTAAGTTTCAACTATTGATGATAAACCCTTGAATTTCATAAATCCTTAACAATTTGTAACTCTTTTTACCTTAAATATCCTTGTCGCTTGAAACTTCCTTATAAATTTTCCTTCCCCACGGCTTATTAACTAAAACAAATATTTCTCTTGTTTTTTTTTTTTTTTTTTTTTTTTTTTTTTTTGAAAAATTAGAGAAATTAAATACAAAATAAACCATGGCCGTGGAAGAAGTATTTTACCACTTGATTCTTCACAACTTGTATCGTCTTGAAATCATAAACTTCAAAAATTTTCACCTTTTACTTTTCTTCGCTTTCATGAATAAGTCTTCATACTTGGATATAAAATTACCTCATTGTAGTGTAAGTCTTCAACATATATGTAAAATCCCGCTCTTTGTATGTTGCTTTACTTGAATTTGAAATTTGCTCTTTTTCTCATTCCGTTGCTTATAAACCTTAAACTTTTTCAACTTTCCTTGTAGATTTTGGTGTCGCTCCTTGTTGATGATGAATGTGTTTCTATGGATCCGTTGTTGTCGAGAGAGAGAATGGTGCTAACGCAAATCGAACTACAAGAAGGAAGCTTTCATCCATGGACGCGCTCACCCTCATGATTGACAAAATTAGCACTCAAGAGATCAAAGAGTAGTGCTTCTATTGGTGGGAGGTTGGGTAGCTCACCATTCTACCCTAATTAACGTATGGTGACACACACTCAAAAGAAGCTCTTTAGTAGATGGAAAATTTCTGGTTGGTGCCTCACATGATATGAATACGGGTAGTCTCCACTAATGATTGATCAAAGAACACTAATAACGCATTTCTCCCGCACCAAATTCGCATCACCGCATGATTAAATCCATTATTTAACACTCTAACAAGCAAGAAATCCGAATGTAGTTCTCTAACATTTCCAAGTTCAATTATGTCGGTCAAAATCTCTATGTAAACATACCTAGAAGTATGCTAGTGACTCTAAAATCTTTAAAAGTTGAAGTTTTTATGTAAAACTTTTTTTTTTTTTTTTTAAAATTTTTTAATTTTTTTGTAAATTTTGTTTTAAAAACATGCTTAACCACTCCCCCACACTTAAACCTTACATTGTCCTCAATGTAATTGAATCCTCCTAGTAAAGTCAAGGTGGGAAATTTTAACATGATAAGAAACAAGAAAAAGAAATAACAAAAAGCAAAAAGATAAGAAATACAAAACCTATGGGTTGCCTCCCATTAAGCGCTTGTTTTAAAGTCGACGGCCCGACTTAGCTCTTGCGGCACATTACTCCTCCAGAGGGAGTGCATCTCCAAATGAAAGTTCATCCAAATTCACATAAGCGATGTTCTCATAGTATGGCTTCAATCTATGGCCGTTGACTTTGGAAACCGAATTGTCTCTAAGACTAGTAATTTCAATCGCACCATGAGGAAAAACATTAGTAACAACATATGGTCCAATCCAACGGGACCTTAACTTTCCAGGAAATAGCTTAAGACGAGAATGATATAAAAGGACTTTTTGTCCCACAATAAAGCTTTTACGAGAAATCATCTTGTCATGAAAAAGCTTGGTCTTTTCTTTGTAAATACGGGCACTCTCGTAAGCATCATTGCGTATCTCCTCTAACTCATGTAGTTGTAACTTCCTTTGTTTCCCCGCTTCATCATACTCCATGTTGAATTTCTTTATCGCCCAATAAGCCTTGTGTTCAAGTTCAACCGGAAGATGACAAGCCTTGCCATAAACCATCCTATATGGAGACATACCAATCGGTGTCTTATACGCCGTCCTATACGCCCAAAGTGCATCGTTGAGCTTAAAGCTCCAATCTTTCCTCGTGGTATTCACCGTTTTCTCAAGAATGGACTTGATCTCACGATTTGAAATTTCCGCTTGTCCACTAGTTTGTGGATGATAAGGCGTACCAATTTTGTGTGTTATGTTGTACTTCTTGAGGAGAGCGTGGAAAGCCTTCTTGAAATGTGAGCCTCCATCGCTTATCACCACTCTTGGTGTACCATGCCTATTGAATATGTATTCCCTTACAAAATCACAAACAACTTGAGAGTCATTAGTCTTGGTGGCTCTAGCTTCCACCCATTTCAAACATAATCAACGGCAAGAAGTATATAAAAATTCCCATTCGAATTGACAAAAGGGCCCATAAAATCAATACCCCACACATCAAAAATCTCAACGGTGAGAATTGGTGTGAGTGGCATTTGATTTCGAGCACCTAGATTGCCCGTTCGTTGACATCTATCACACGATTTACAAAAACATATGAATCTTCAAACAAGGTGGGCCAATAAAATCCACTCTCGAGAACTTTGAGAGCGGTGCGTTTCGAACCAAAGTGGCCACCACATGCAAAAGTGTGGCAAAAGGAGAGAATGGATTGAAATTGAATTAGGCACGCACCTTCGCATTATTTGATCAACGCCATATTTCCATAAGTATGGTTCATCCCACACATATTGCTTAGCTACCTTCTTAAGTTTCATCTTTTGGAAATTAGACATTGTACTAGGTACTTTCCTTGTCACCAAGTAATTCACTATATCCGCATACCAAGGTGTTGATTCTTCCATGGAGAAAAGTTGTTCGTCCGGAAAACGGTCATGTAATGGAAGTTCCTCTTGAGACATAACAAGTCTACTAAGATGATCCGCAACGGTATTCTCCACACCCCTCTTATCACGAATTTCTATGTCGAACTCTTGTAACAATAAGATCCACCGAATTAATCTTGGCTTAGCTTCTTTCTTCTTTATTAAGTGTCTTAGTGCGGCATGATCGGAATACACAATAACCTTTGTACCCACCAAGTATGATCGAAATTTTTCCAACGCAAAAACTATAGCCAATAACTCCTTTTCCGTGGTAGAATAATTGATTTGTGCATCATTAAGGGTCCTAGATGCATAATAGATAACATGGGACAACTTGTCCACCCTTTGACCCAAAACGGCTCCAACCGCATAATCACTAGCATCACACATTAATTCAAATGGAAGATTCCAATCCGGTGATTTGATAATTGGCGCACTTGTCAACATCTCCTTTAATTTGTCAAAAGCATCCTCGCATTCCTTGTTGAAGTCAAAAGGCACCTCCTTTTGTAATAACTTGCACATCGGCATGGAGATTTTGGAGAAATCCTTGATAAACCGCCTATAGAAACCTGCATGGCCAAGAAAAGAACGGATTTCCCTCACCGAAGTGGGATATTGTAAGTTTCTTATTAAATCTATCTTTGACTTGTCCACTTCGAGCCCTCGAGAGGACACAATGTGACCAAGTACTATACCGTGGTTTACCATAAAGTGACATTTCTCCCAATTAAGGACAAGGTTTGTGTCTATGCATCGTTTAAGAATTAGTTCAAGGTTATTTAAACAACCATCAAAAGAATTGCCATAAACACTAAAGTCATCCATAAATACCTCGATGATGCGCTCCACATAATCCGAGAATATACTCACCATGCATCTTTGAAAAGTAGCCGGCGCATTGCAAAGGCCGAACGGCATCCGTCTATATGCAAACGTTCCAAACGGACAAGTGAAAGTGGTCTTCTCTTGGTCCTCCGGTGCAATAACAATTTGGTTGTATCCCGAATAACCATCCAAGAAGCAATAATAAGAATGCCCCGCTAACCGCTCCAACATTTGATCAATGAAAGGTAAAGGAAAGTGATCCTCGCGGGTTGCGGAATTAAGCTTTCTATAGTCAATGCACACTCTCCAACCGGTTTGAACTCTTGTAGGAACAAGTTCATCGTCTTGATTTCGAACAACCGTGACTCCGGATTTCTTTGGTACCACTTGAACCGGACTTACCCACTTGCTATCGGAAATTGGGTAGATTACCCCCACATTTAGCAATTTGAGTATCTCTTTTTTCACAACCTCCATCATGGGAGGATTGAGCCGACGTTGAGCATCACGTACCGGCTTCACGTTTTCTTCCATTAGAATCCTATGCATGCACATGGATGGACTAATGCCTTTGATGTCCGCAATTGTCCACCCAATAGCCGTTTTGTGCTCTCTCAAGACTCTAAGCAAACGGTCTTCTTGTACCGGTGTGAGGTTCTTAGAAATAATCACCGGAAGCTCATCTCCATCTCCCAAGAAAGCATACTTCAAATGGTCCGGAAGTGGCTTCAATTCTAGCTTGGGCGCCTTCACAATAGATGGTACAAGTATTTCATCATTCACGGGTAAAGAAATATATGAAACATTACCCTTTTTAGCTTCTTGCAATGTCGCCAAAGCACCACACATCTCCACCAATTCCTTGGAGATTTCAACCTCCAAGTTAGACAAGCCATGGACGTCCAATTCAATGCTCTTTTGCAACACCACATCAAGTTCATCCTCTTGGTTCAATTCCACCATTTGTTGCGCTAATGAATCAACCACATCAATGGAGTAAACGGAATGCACATCACTTGGGTAGCGCATGGCTTCAAATATGTTAAAGTGTATTATCTCCTTGTCGAATTCCATAGTGAGTGTACCCTTATCAACATCAATCTTCGTCTTTGCGGTCTTCATGAATGGCCTCCCAAGAAGTAAAGAAGTAGATGATCGGTTCTCATTATTGTCCATATCCACCACGAAGAAGTCCACCGGAAAAATAAGCTCATTTACTTGCACTAGCACATCTTCTACAAGTCCCTTTGGATATATGTTCGACTTGTTTGCCAATTGGATAATAACTCTTGTCTCTTTCAAAGGTCCTAGATTCAAGGAGTCATATATTTCGGCCGACATCACACTAATGGAAGCACCCAAGTCAAGTAAAGCATGTTCAAACCTTTGCTTACCAATAGTAATTGGCACCGTGAAACCACCGGGATCCGTGCACTTTGTAGGCATCTTCTTCAATAGCATAGCCGACGCACTCTCGCCAACTTTAGTAATTTCATTATCAAGCAACCTATCCTTCTTGATGCATAATTCCTTCATGAACTTGGCATACCTTGGAATTGTCTTAATGGCTTCAATGAATGGGATATTGATTTCAATCTTCTTGAAGATATCCATAAGTGCCTTGTCTTGAGCTTCTTTCTTGGATTTAGCAAAACGACTAGGAAAAGGAGGTGGAGTAGTGAAAGTAGAAACCGGTTCCTTGGATTGATCGGTTGGTGTTGAATTCTCCTTTGGTGCGGTTTCCTCCTTGTTATTGACTACCTCTTCACTAACTTCCTCATGATGACTTGGACCCTCCACTTGTCTTCCACTTCTTAAAGTAACCGCATTAACATTCTCTCTTGGATTCACAAATGGTTGTGAAGGAAGTTTTGTGGATGCTTGAGATTTCAATAAATTCACATCGGTCGCCAATTGTCCCATTTGAGTTTGTAAGTCCTTGATGGCCGAATCGGTCTTTTGTTGGCTTTGTTGGCTTTGTTGGAACATAGAAGTAAGACCTTGCATACCTTGCATTAACGCATTGAGCTTGTCATCATTCAAAAAATCACGCTCCTTGACTTGTTGTGGTTGGAATTGTTGATGAGGTTGGAAACGTGATTGTTGGAAACCACCTTGTTGCTCATATGGATTAGGAGCCGCCGCTTGCTTGTTTGCATAACTAAAGTTAGGATGATCCTTCCACCCGGGATTGTAGGTATTGGAGTATGGATCGTACCTTGGCCTTTGATTTGGATATAAAGCATTCACTTGTTCGGTCTCACCATCCGGAATAATTACCGCGGCCATCCTTTGAATCATTGTCTCCATGTTACTCATCCTTTGATCAAGATGTGATGAAGAATCACTAACTTCATGCACTCGCCTAACCATTGGTTCATCCCTTGTGTAGAATTGTTGCGAGTTTGCCGCCATACTTTCAATCAACTCTCTAGCTTCGGTCAAAGTCTTGTTCATTAGTGCACCACCACCCGCGGCGTCAAGAAGAGACCTATCACTTGGGTGGAGAGCTTCATAGAAGTATTGGAGTATCATAACATCACTAAATTGATGGTGTGGACAGCTTGCCACCAACCTCTTGTATCGCTCCCAACATTCATATAATGATTCTCCCACTTGTTGTTTCAATCCACAAATCTCCTTGCGAATTTGAGTAGCTTTGGATGCGGGAAAATATCTCTCGAGGAAAAGTTTCTTCATCCCATTCCATGTTGTGATACTTCCGGAAGGCAAATAATATAACCATTCCTTAGCATTACCCGCCAAAGAAAACGGGAAAGCTTTCAACATTGCTCCATCCGCATTAGTCTCCCTGTGGAAGCATAGCCATAACTATGGTGTAGAAGTCCATAAGATGTTTGTTTGGGTCCTCATTCACCATGCCATGGAACTTTGGTAACTCTCTAATCAACCCCGGCTTGATCTCGAAGGTTGAATTAGTTTGGATACACCATTGTTGTGTATCAAGCTTGTGAGAAGCTAGGTCCTTTAGTGTACGATCAGCCATTGTTTCTTCCTCTTTGTCCGAATCACTTGATGAAGAAGGAGAAAGTGGAGTGTTAATCGCACGAATGAAATCCTTTAGTTGAGTGCCGGATCGAAGACGTATTGGACTCGGTCTACCCTCTCTAAGCATTCACCAAAGGTATAACACCTGAAACAAGATTCTCACAAACTAAGTTAGATACGGTAAAGAATCTAACAAAGCAAGAATAAAGCAAAAAGAAAAATTAAAAACAACTAAAAATCGCCCGTTGCTCCCCGGCAGCGGCGCCAAAATTTGATGCGTGTCGTAGGTGCAATCAAATTAATTCAATATTTCCACTCAATTAAAAATAATATAATGGAAGTCAAGTTCGTTCCCACGAGGAGCAAGAGATCTTAGTTGTAAAAGTTGTCACGAAAGGGGGGTGTAAAAAGCAAAAGAAAAATAAACAAAGCAATTAAAATCGAAAGTTGAAAACAATAAGAGAGACAAGACCAAGGAATCCTTCTTCGTTACGAAACAATGAATCAAGTTATGTTCTATTCTACTTGTTATTAGTCACAAATTATCACCAACCGTAGGTAAAGCAGCTAGCTCAGTGCTAAACCCCTAAATCCCTTGTATCACCGGACACGGAAGTTCTCGACTACCGGATTCTATTTACCAAACCACCTAGTAGTAGCTCACTCTAGATGTAATTTAAATAAACGCATTAAGATTTATGAACTTATTAGGTTAATATTAGTAGTTAGACTCTTAGATCAAGGTCTACTTGCTAACGTTGTTTCTACACACAATTGCTCCACGGAATCCCTCCGCAAGGTCTCGTGTTTGCTACTTATGTAAAGAGTCAAGAAACGATTACTTATCTCCTAACTTTCACTAGCTTTAGATCAAATTAACAAATCAATTTAGCGTGCACTCCAAACAATCTATCAATCAATCATGAATGTCTTTAAGATCATTCCTATTAGTAAAAACAAACGATAATTATGTGAAAAACTTCAAGATAGAATTGAAAACAAAAACTCAAAACATAAATTAAGAACTAGGAATTCATCCTCAATCAATAAGAAATTTAGCTACTCATGTTTTTGAAATTCACACAAATAATAATAATTAAAAGAAGAATTTTCAAGTTCACACAAATAGTTAAAAAGAAGAATTTTCAAAAGCTATCAAAAACACAAGTGATGTGTGTGTAGAGAGGTGTGTAGAAGTTGTAGAAAACTTCTCTATTTATAGGCTTCAATATTCTCCAAATCTTCTAAGGAGTAGAATCCTTTTCCTTTTGCAATTCAATTTCCAAATCCAAGCTTTTCTCAACTCTTCCACCTTCTCTTTCCAAATTTGAGTCCAATTCTCCATCCAATTCCAAGCCCAAGTCTTCACACCCATGAGAGAAGTCCATAGAAAATTCTGGAAATTTTGGCTCACCGGAAAACTGGGATTGTGGCCGGAATCCGGCCGGAATAGTCGCCGCCAGCCGCCTGAAAATTTCTGTCCGTCGAGAGAATATTCGATGGAATATTCCGTCGTCCTCCGTTAGGACTAACGGTCAAACGGGTCAACCGTCGGTCAACCTGTTAGTCGGCGGTCAAGGGAATCACTCGAGTCGAACCGAGTCGGCTAGCTAACTCTCACCGATCGGTTTTGGCAAAGGTTGCTGCAAGTTGCATCATGCTCAGCCATGATGGCTATGCCTCTCCAGCCATCTTGGCCAATTGCACCACCGGCAAAGCCCCATTCAATTCTTACGACTCTTGCATTCACCGCACCCTAGTTCCATTTCAACAACATCACAAACTACTCCACTTCCATTCATCTCTCTCGGTTCCAGTTGAGACTCTTCGCCATCTTTCCATTTCACTTAACCCTGCAGTCATCCATACATTCTCTTCCTGTATTGCAAAGCACCCGCCTGAACACTTCATAGCTGCACTGCAATGCCCTTTCATCCTTTCCAACTCTCTACTCAACAATGGCAGCAAGCCAACATAATTCCTTGTCTCAGATTGCAAAGGCAACATTAGCACATTCCTCCGCAATTCAACTCGGTTCCCTTGGCAACACATTTGCAACTCAAGTAAACCATCTAGCAAAGACAACCACCGCCATCTCACCGCCTCGCTAGCTTCACAATCCACTACCCTTTGCCTCGAGCCATGACCACCGAGCAACAACACTACCCGCATCTTCTTAAGCATTACTGCCTGCAATCGAGCCATGGCATCACTGCCTCAATCTCCATCTCCCCTGCAATGCCATTTCAGGCCTTGCTCTCCATTGAGTTCAACCAGCAGCTTCCATTTTCACCTGCAATCTTACCAGACCTGAGGTTCTTACTCTGAATCCAAGTCATCACAACCCATTCTGAACCTTTGTCTTCTTACCATGAATTCCCATTCTCTCCATTGATGCTTCAATAAATAACACCATCTCTTGTTCTTCCTATTGCAATCTCAAACTTCTAATCGTTCCAACAACAATTCCATCTCGGTCCTAGTAACAAACCCCGTTAAGAAGCTCCTTATTCCCGTGGCTTCAATACCAGCACTGGACATTGAACTTGAGCACCACCAAAGAAAACCATGAACATCAATTTCTTCACAAAGAAAGATCGATTCCTGAGATTAAGCACACACCCATGTTTAATCAACCCTTGAACCAATTATTAACATCAAATCGACCGTCTTCAATTCATCTCAGATTCAATCCTCCACTTAATTCATCTTCAATTTCGTCTAATGCCCACTGTTCTTGAGCCTAGCAGACGCTCAAATCAAACTCATCTTCTACAGCTTCCTGAGAAACACCCTTCTCTCCATGTATGGCAGCATTAACATCTTAAATTTCTTCTCCCTGTTCAACATCGATCTCAAACCCATTTTCGCCGCATCCGAACCCAATTTCACATCTTCCACAAACATCTCACTCTTCACAGATCGAGCAACTTCTTTCACCGGTCTCAATTGCTTCTCCTCCGAATCTCATTTCGATCTAGCGACAAAGAGCTCATGACTGCTTGATATTAGTTTCAGGTGGAAGAAGAGAATGATTGAGAAAGAGAGCTCTTCTTCTCGATTTAGGTTTAAATTAAATGGGGCGGATTCGGGTGCACGGTGTGGGTGTGGGTCTATGGGTTTGGGTTTATACATCCACTTTACCAAATGATAATAAGACTACATTTTCGGATAAGGGCTACCCAGTTTGGCAGCCCCTTAACTTGAACTGTCCTTTCTTTAGTAATCCTCCAATAGAGAGTAGCCCTTAACCTTGGCTGGGCTCCATATAGTATTCCTTCCTTGGTGAAATGACCTTTTTGCCCTTTTGGCTCAAATTGGGTGATTTCTTCTTCTTTTCTCCCGTGCGACTCCGAAGTAGCTATAAAACTCAAAACAAGCATAAAATACATAATTTACAAGAAAAATAGCAAAGAAAGCATAAACTACTAGATAGTAAATTAGGTGTATTCTACACCTATCAAGCAATCAATATTAACCATTAGATGAAACCTGATTTAAGATTCAAGCTAATATCTTTCCACCGTTAAATGGTCTTATCTTGTTACACACAAATGAAATATACTTTCATTTAGATATGGGTACCGTACCTAAACGTGTATATTGAGTTAGCTCAATAACAGTTAACTGAAGTTAGCCACAAGAACACTTTTAACCATGTTCATCTTAACACTTCTAGATCAAATGAATCTAATTGTGTTACTCATAGAGTTGTTCAATTGTTTATATTCTCATAGAAGTATACAAGACACAATTGAAGCAAAATCGGATTGATTCAAAAGAATCAGTTCATGAACATTTTAGCCACAGTTTGCAAAGATTGTATTCCTTAATTTATAAATATTTTTTCATGAGTATGAAATAATACTTAGCCGATTTTAGAACTTAACCTCATAAGTTTGCAAACGGGTACGCAAACTTAAGTTCCGTACTTGATCATTTCCGACAGTTCGCAAACGGGTACGCATAATGTCGTTCCGGACCGAACTCATGTGAATAAGTTTGCAAACGGGTAGTCGGGTACGCAAACATAGTTCCCGGACTTTGACAATAAAAACCGTTCGCATACAGGTATGCATACTTGGTTCCCGAACCTGAATCATTCTTACAACAGTTTGCATATGTGTATGCATACTATGCTATATTCAGACAATGGTTAATTATTCTAAACTCCCATTCAATCATTGAAAAATTCTTAGAATACGACAATAGATGTCTCACACAAACTATTAGCTTATAAGAAATTTTCAAGTGATCGAATGATCAATACGAAACATTCCGAGTCTACATCAAATGACGGTCTCACACAAATCATGTAAGATGTTACCAGGTGATTTTCACAAGATCATCTTTTGACTTTCGTCAAGAATAATGATGAACGTAGTTAAAGCAAAAAAGCTTTCCAACACATATTTCGAGAAAGATATAAGCGAGTTAAACTCAGCTCGAAATATCAAATGTGTATAATGTAAAGTCTATATAGTTATACGACTTTTGTCTCAATAAGAGATAGAATATAATAGACTTCTGAGTGATAGATGAGTTCAAGTCCCCACATATCTTTTGTTGATGAAGTTCCACAATATCCCCTTAGTAGTTCTTCGTCTTCAATCGATGAACTACACATTATATCCTAATCCGAGACATAGCTATAAGTAGACTAGAAATCAAGACTTATATTTTTGACAACTAAACTTGACAAACAAGCTTGAGATAGCAACGCTTGCGAGTTCGACCGAGCAGTGCTCTAACAGAGTTTTTCTTTAGAGTTTGATTAAACTCAAAATGTCATGTTTCGAGATTTAATAGTTTCCCTCTCAGAGAATACTTATCATGTTACGTTGCATGTAACATATTCCTTCTTCTTTTGATTCCTTTGTTGATATGATCATGTTATTAGTTGAGTAAGTATTGACTTTTCCTGTCAATCACTGATCTGCTCGCTCTACTAATACTGCTAACTGTAAATATGAACTCACTTTATTATGTATGTTACTAGGGCTTAACTCGTGTCGTGATGGCACATGATGGCTTTTTGTTTTGTGACTTTTTCGGACGATGGCAATCAATCAATAGGACATTCACGCAAACATGAATAACACTACGCATCCTTAATATGGTTTAAGAAGCAAGTGACTATCCAATCTCCAAGAGAATGTAAAAATGTAACCGAAATTATTTTCCACCAAATATAAGACAACCGTGTGCAGTTTTATTCCAAACAAATCACCGCTACACAAACTCAATTGGTACCAAAATCAAGCCAAAGAAAAAGAAAATAATAGTTTAATCATAATATAAGCATATTCTTCTCAATGTGAACTTGCAATTGTGCATAATCTACAAAAGCCCATACTTGAAACTTGATCCACGGTGCTAATCATGAAACAAAAACGATGAAAACATCCACCAAGAATTGTTCAAACATAAACAATTCATCATCAACAAAAACCTAATCAGACAAAAAGATACCTCCATAGATAAGCATGAAGATTAAGAAACAAAACAATTTATGAGATCAATTATTTCTTTATATAAACAAAAGAAAGAAAAAAATGGGAGGCTAGGTAACTTACTCTACGCTTTTACAGGTCATGATTGACCCTGGAGTTCTTATCTCCATGTTTGATCGCAAGAAAAACTAATGGATTTCTGATTCAAGATTTTCAATGAAGATAATTCTCTATACACAAAATAAAATATCTGTCAATTAGATATAAAACCATAAAAAGAGTAAATGAAGTGGTAGATAGGGAGAATAACCGATAGCAAGATGGAGCACTTACAATCCATAACAGAGATCGATTTTTTTTTTATCTGAGTTAAATGGGAAGCTGAAAGATAGTGCGCGATCGATTTTTTTCCGAGGGAGGTGGGAATTTATTTAGAGAAGCAGAGACGAAAGGTTCGAGAGTCTGAGACCCTCTTTCTTTAGTTTTCGATCATGAGAGGCGTTTCAGAACTGAAAAGATTTTTTAAGGATAATAACAACCGTTGATTTATATTTTTGGAGGAAAAATCCTGACCATTCTTTACATAGGCAAAGTTATCCAAATTGTGCCATGTATTCTTGACTAGATCTTAACCCGTGCCGTAACAGCACAGGCATGCATTGGTTTCTAGATCTGGATCCAATGATTGATGTGTTGAGCATTATTAGAAGTTGTTCAGTATGGAATCAAGTTTTTTTTTTTTTTTTGCACGCGTACGCGTACCCCCTCAGGAACAAATTATGCCGTAGACTCTCCCTCTTGGGGAGATCTTAGGCGAGCACCCCTCCTTAATCAAGTTTATTTAATCAAGTATAAACCAATTCAATCCATGATCATTTTAATTTATATGTACAATATTTAGTAACAACTTACTATATGACAACCATCAACTACAATATACCAAACGAAAACTTGGAATAATCACTAAAATGGGTGTGAAATAAGAGAGTACAAAAAAAAGACCATCTAAAATGCAGACTTTATTGTGAACTGGACAACAGCTCATTTATCAGCCCGTGGTAAAGAAATCTGGAGTCGTCTATATGCGGCAACTTTTTGGGTTATTTGGATGGAGCGGAACAACCATACCTTCAACAAAAAAGAGCGCAAAGTTGAAGATCTGATAACTGACATCAAATTAACGGCGTAAAAGTGGGCTGCTTACTCCTTATATGGCAGGGATAGTTATTAGTGATGTAATTTCTAACTGGGGGGAGTTGTTTTTTAACAAGGATTAACTGGGGGCCCTAAAAAATAATTGGGGGCCTCACCAGTTGGTCTCCAAATAGCATTTTGGGGTTACCCCTCATCCCAATTTTTCGAAATGGCTAAACTACCCCCAAATCATTAGTGTTAATTAAGTTGATTAGTTAAGTTAGATTAGTTGTTAATTAGTTAAGTTAGATAAAATCAGTGTTAGGGAAAAAAATTAGATAATAGAAAAATTGTGTTTTTTGTGTTGGATAAAGAGGAAGAAAGTGAGTTTTGGGGGAGAGGATCCTTTTGCTCAAAATGATGGAACCAATACTCAAAATGAAGAACCCAAATCTCTAAACAATCAGGTAAACTTCCTATACTCTTCAAATCGCATGAATGGTGCTCAAACTTGTCGATTCATGGTCACTATGCAAAGAAACTCGGTGTGAGGGTCGTTAGGTCGGAGTTTATTAAACTGACGACCCTTAAGAGTCGTTAGTTATATGTCACAGACATAAACGACTCTAATCTGCAGTATGAAAAATCGTCATTCAGGTTTGAAAAAATTGACGACTCTAATGTGCAGTTATGAAAAATCGTCAATCAATTTTGAAAATATTGAACGCATAGAGATTTTAAATGAAGATAATTCTCTATACACAAAATAAAATATCTGTCAATTAGATATAAAACCATACAAAGAGTAAATGAAGTGGTAGATATGGAGAATAACCGATAGCAAGATGGAGCACTTACAATCCATAACAGAGATCGATTTCTTTTTATCTGAGTTAAATGGGAAGCTGAAAGATAGTGCGGCGATCGATTTTTTTTCGAGGGAGGTGGGAATTTCTTTAGAGAAGCAGAGACGAAAGGTTCGAGAGTCTGAGACCCTCTTTCTTTAGTTTTCGATCATGAGAGGCGTTTCAGAACTGAAAAGATTTTTTAAGGATAATAACAACCGTTGATTTATATTTTGGGAGGAAAAATCCTGACCATTCTTTACATATGCAAAGTTATCCAAATTGTGTCATGTATTCTTGACTAGATCTTAACCCGTGCTGTAACGGCACGGGTATGCATTGGTTTCTAGATCTGGATCCAATGATTGCTGTGTTGAGCATTATTAGAAGTTGTTCAGTCTGGAATCAAGTTTTTTTTTTTTTTTTTTTTTATGGACGCGTACCCCCCTCAGGAACAAATTATGCCGTAGACTCTCCCTCTTGGGGAGATCTTAGGCGAGCACCCCTCCTTAATCAAGTTTATATAATCAAGTATAAACCAATTCAATCCATGATCATTTTAATTTATATGTACAATATTTAGTAACAACTTACTATATGACAACCATCAACTACAATATACTAAACGAAAACGTGGAATAATCACCAAAATGGGTGTGAAATAAGAGAGTACAAAAAAAGACCATCTAAAATGCGGACTTTATTGTGAACTGGACAACATCTCGTTTATCGGCCGTGGTAAAGAAATCTGGAGTCGTCTATATGCGGCAACTTTTTGGGTTATTTGGCTGGAGCGGAACAACCGTACCTTCAACAAAAAAGAGCGCAATGTTGAAGATCTGATAACTGACCTCAAATTAACGGCGTAAAGGTGGGCTGCTTACTCCTTATATGGCAGGGATAGTTATTAGTGATGTAATTTCTAACTGGGGGAGTTGTTTTTTAACAAGGATTAATTAGGGGCCCTAAAAAATAATTGGGGGCCTCACCAGTTGGTCTCCAAATAGCATTTTAGGGTTACCCCTTATCTTAATTTTTCGAAATGGCTAAACTACCCCCAAATCATTAGTGTTAATTAAGTTGATTAGTTAAGTTAGATCAGTTGTTAATTAGTTAAGTTAGATAAAATCAGTTTTAGGGAAAAAATTTAGATAATAGAAAAATTGTGTTTTTTGTGTTGGATAAAGAGGAAGAAAGTGAGTTTTGGGGGAGAGGATCCTTTTGCTCAAAATGATGGAGCCAATACTCAAAATGAAGAACCCAAAGCTCTAAACAATCAGGTAAACTTCCTATACTCTTCAAATCGCATGAATGGTGCTCCAACTTGTCGATTCATGGTCACTATGCAGCAGCTCAGTGTGAGGGTCGTTTGGTCGGGAGTTTATAAAACTGACGACCCTTAAGAGTCGTTAGTTATATGTCACGGACATAAACGACTCTAATCTGCAGTATGAAAAATCGTCATTCAGGTTTGAAAAAATTGACGACTCTAATGTGCAGTTATGAAAAATCGTCAATCAATTTTGAAAATATTGAACGCATAGAGATTTTCAATGAAGATAATTCTCTATACACAAAATAAAATATCTGTCAATTAGATATAAAACCATACAAAGAGTAAATGAAGTGGTAGATATGGAGAATAACCGATAGCAAGATGGAGCACTTACAATCCATAACAGAGATCGATTTCTTTTTATCTGAGTTAAATGGGAAGCTGAAAGATAGTGCGGCGATCGATTTTTTTTCGAGGGAGGTGGGAATTTCTTTAGAGAAGCAGAGACGAAAGGTTCGAGAGTCTGAGACCCTCTTTCTTTAGTTTTCGATCATGAGAGGCGTTTCAGAACTGAAAAGATTTTTTAAGGATAATAACAACCGTTGATTTATATTTTTGGAGGAAAAATCCTGACCATTCTTTACATAGGCAAAGTTATCCAAATTGTGCCATGTATTCTTGACTAGATCTTAACCCGTGCCGTAACGACACGGGCATGCATTGGTTTCTAGATATGGATCCAATGATTGCTGTGTTGAGCATTATTAGAAGATGTTCAGTCTGGAATCAAGTTTTTTTTTTTTTTTGCGCGCGCGGACGCGTACCCCCTCAGGAAAAAATTATGCCGTAGACTCTCCCTCTAGGGGAGATCTTAGGCGAGCACCCCTCCTTAATCAAGTTTATATAATCAAGTATAAACCAATTCAATCCATGATCATTTTAATTTATATGTACAATATTTAGTAACAACTTACTATATGACAACCATCAACTACAATATACCAAACGAAAACGTGGAATAATCACCAAAATGGGTGTGAAATAAGAGCGTACAAAAAAAAGACCATCTAAAATGCAAACTTTATTGTGAACTGGACCACAGCTCGTTTATCAGCCCGTGGTAAAGAAATCTGGAGTCGTCTATATGCGGCAACTTTTTGGGTTATTTGGCTGGAGCGGAACAACCGTACCTTCAACAAAAAAGAGCGCAAAGTTGAAGATCTGATAACTGACATCAAATTAACGGCGTAAAAGAGGGCTGCTTACTCCTTATATGGCAGGGATAGTTATTAGTGATGTAATTTCTAACTGGGGGGAGTTGTTTTTTAACAAGGATTAATTGGGGGCCCTAAAAAATAATTGGGGGCCTCACCAGTTGGTCTCCAAATAGCATTTTGGAGTTACCCCTTATCCTAATTTTTCGAAATGGCTAAACTACCCCCAAATCATTAGCGTTAATTAAGTTGATTAGTTAAGTTAGATCAGTTGTTAATTAGTTAAGTTAGATAAAATCAGTTTTAGGGAAAAATTATAGATAATTGAAAAATTGTGTTTTTTGTGTTGGATAAAGAGGAAGAAAGTGAGTTTTGGGGGAGAGGATCCTTTTGCTCAAAATGATGGAGCCAATACTCAAAATGAAGAACCCAAAGCTCTAAACAATCAGGTAAACTTCCTATACTCTTCAAATCGCATGAATGGTGCTCCAAGTTGTCGATTCATGGTCACTATGCAGCAGCTCAGTGTGAGGGTCGTTAGGTTGGGAGTTTATAAAACTGACGACCCTTAAGAGTCGTTAGTTATATGTCACAGACATAAACGACTCTAATCTGCAGTGTAGGAGCAGAATATCGCAGCAAGGATATACTTGCGAAGTCCTCATCAATGACACTTTGCGAGTGTCGCAGACTGATGGCGTAATAGATGGCGGTGATAGAAACATAAAGAAAGTGCGAAGATCTTGCGAAAACTAGAATGTCTGCGAGATTTAACATTTATACTCTTGCGAGGACGTCGCAAGTTAGATCCGAAATTAAAGGTTATCTTAGTTGTATATGAGCTGTCATCCACTATGTAAACACCTACATAAAGAGGAGAGCAGGAGAGAGAAAGGGGGGACACACATTAGGATACACATTTTTGGAGAGGATACAATTTAGTAAGAGAGAGAAATTATTTTAGAGAGTGAATTTATTTTCTTTATCATCTTCTTCCCCAAATAATTAGATCTAGAGTTCTATCAAATATCCATTAATGGATATTGTAAATGAAATGCTAATGTAATCTCAATAATCATAGTGAAGAACCATGGATGTAGATCACATTGATCGAACCATGTAAAAAATCCTTGTGTCCATTTAAATTTCTAGCACTTATATTTGAAATTTAGATGATTAATAAGATTTAGATCTACAAAATATTATGAGGGGTGTAGTGTAGGATTTCCTGCAACTATATATGCGCTAGAAACAGGGAGAGAGTAATGGATTTTGTCCTTCCTGTAACTTGTTGGATCAAGAAATTTCCATGAAAATTAGTTACTGTTCATACTTTTTATTTAGATCTATAAAGTTTAGGTTCAAAAATGGAAGTTTTATGGAAGAAATCACACTTTTAGGAAGTAAACATCATCAACAATTCAAAGACATGAAAAGAAGAAGAGAAAAAATTAGTTTCTGTGGTGAAATTCACGGAAGAAAATCAAGGTTTCAATGGAAGATTTCCATGTTCAGGAGAAAAAGCAAGAGGAAAATTGTTGAAGGAAATAAAGGAAGAACGAAGATAAGGATAAGAACAAAACTCTGTGATTTTTATCACAAACATAAGCTCGCACAGATGGTTTGAGTTGGAGCGAATAAGCAAGAGGTCACGGGTTCGAATTTGCAGAGACACATATTTTTTATTTTTCAGTGGCGAATAAGAGAATAAAGAAAAAAGTTGTGGGTTAATTTCGCAGAGAGGTTCTTGAACAGTTGGTTCAGCGAGCAATATGTGAGTTTGAGGTCGCAAGTTTGAATTCACTTGCGAGCATAATTTTCTTCTTTTTACAGAAGGGAAAAAATGGATAATTTCGCAAGGTTGTTTCATTATTTCGCAAACAAGAGGCAGCACAGTTGGTTATCTGCGAAATTAATGAGTTCATGGTCGCGTGTTCAAATCCCAACAAATGTATATTTTTCGCATGAATATTTCGCAAGGGTATTTCACACAGAAGAAAGTAAGTTATTATTTCACAGAGATAGTTCGCAAATAGAAGCCAGCAAAGTTGGTCAGAGGTAAAGACAATGAGCTTGAGGTCGCAGGTTCAATTCCCACCTCTCGCGAATTTTCGCATATTTTTTTGAACTTTCAAATGAGAAGAAATGGAATAAGGTTATGAAATTATGTGTTTCTTTCGCAAACAACAAGTAGCGCAGATGGTCAGGGATTAGGAGTATGGGTTAGAGTTCGCATGATCAATTCTCGCAAAGCTCAATATTTTTCACACTTTTTGGAACTACAAAAGAAAGGAAGAATAATAGAGTGGAAATATGTGTTTCTTTCGCAAGCTGAAGCTAACTCAGATGGTCAGCAGTAAAGGGAAGGAGTTTGATGTCTAGGGTTCGAATCTCCCCATTCGCAAAGAGATTTTGCACTTCGCAAATGTTTACCTTGCGAATGTTCGCAGCACGAACACTTCGCAGATGTTCGTTTGCTTCACGCAAATGTTTACTTCGCATCTTTGATAATTTCGTAAGGATATTTCGCAAGAAGAAAGTAGGTGGTTATTTCGCGACACACTTCGCAGAGAGGCGGGGCTAGCACGGTTGGTCGGGAAGCATGAATGCAAGCGTAAGGTCGCAGGGATCAATTCTTGCTTCTCGCACATTTATTTTTGTTATGCGAAATTTCGCACGGACTTTTCCTATTTCGCAAAGGAGAAAGTTGATGATTATCTCGCAAATAAATTCCCAAGAGAGGGTTAGAACAGTTGGTATGGTGCGAGAATATGCATGAGGCAGGTCAAGGGTTCAAAATCTCGTTTCTCACACTTCTTTTTGCTGCGAGATAATTATATTTTGTGCGATTTTTATACATTTCAAGGATGCTATCTTCGCAAGCAAATCATATACTTCGCAAGAGACAACAACATCAGCAAACCACAAAAGCTAAGTACCAATTTCCTTGAACATTTTACTTCTACAGAAAATAAAAGATTTTTGATTTGATTACAAAAAAAAGCGATTCAATCGCAAGATTACAAATATTACTAAGATTTCAAGATTATAAAGACTTCAAAATTACAAAGATTTCTAGATTTCAAAATAAAAAAAAAAAAAAAAAAAAAAATCAATTTATATATTTCTCTAGAATATTTCTTTTATAGACAATAAAAGATTTTTGATTTGAATCACAAAACGCGATACGATCGCAGAATTATAAAGATTTCACAACTACAAAGATTTCAGGACCATAATGTATTAGAATTTCTCTTGAATATTTACTTTGCTTCAAATGATATGATATTATGAGAATGAATGAAAGAAATGACAGAAATGAAAGAACGAGTGAAGGAAGTGACAGAAATGAAGGAATGAATGAAAGGATGAATGAAAGAATGAAAACATGCGATAATTTCGCAAAGATAATGAGAAGAGATAATCAAAAATGAATGATTGAACGAATTGACAAAAATGAATGAGTGAGTGAATGGGACGAACCTTTATGGCGTACACCCTAGTTCGCGAATGATATTTCGTAAGAGGCAAATGTAAGACCTAAAGTGCGTCATATAAGGGGTATCTCTTGACATGGCTCGGTGAAAAGGTTACACCGCTCCTGGAACTGAGTCATGGAGATTTGGGGCCCATGAAAGCCTATCCGGAGAGATACCTTGGATTTCCAACTATATATATAAGGTTATACCCTAGTTGGACGCCCGAGGGTCTCTTCCAAGGAGTCAATGTATGCTCAAGGCGCCGGGGTACACGGTTGAGCCAAGAGTGCCTGGGGGCATTTGAAGTGTCTCGGCCATTCTTGGCAAGTCTTGGCATATGTTGCACTCGGCCCGAAGAAAACTCCACTTAGGGTGCAGTCTCGTAACCATAAACCTTATAGGTATAAGGGATAAGAGGCTGCGAAAACAACTGGTTGTTGTTAAGACCGGATGGGAGGAGCTAGTCTTGTATGGCCGATGTACGCCTCCTTGAAGGGGCAACCAGGAGAAGATAAGGGCGGCACCCTCCATTAGGGAGCTGATAAGTGTCAAAAGACGCAAATGTCATGAGGCTTTATTTTCGCAAGGAAATTTAGGCTTGTCATATTTGTGCGATGATCCTGAAGAGGCAATAATACAAAATACAAAGATAAGACGAGATCAATGGGTCTTTACATGAAAGTGTAAAGACGTCCTGCGATTTCGTCGCAAGACGGCAATGTCACGGGGCTTTATGTTCGCAAGAATATTTAGGCCTGTCATATTGTCGCAATAATGAGGGGTGGCAAAATAAGACCTTTAACCAGGAAGGCAAAATAAGACCACACAAGAGAAATGATAAGGCAAGATCAATGGGTCATTACATGAAAATGTAAAGACGTCCTGCGATCTTGTCGCAATGACAAAATTCAACATAAACATTTTGAATGTAGGTAACCGAGATCTTTCATCGCAAAAAAGATTACATGATAAGCTTGCGAGCTTGAGAAAATGATTAAATGATAAGCTTGCGAACGTGTACATGATAATGAGACAGAGGCAATGCAAATGCCGCACACTTGATATTATGATCATATTATTATGCGATACTAATAGTGCAGGAATAAGAAAAAATGAAGCACAAGAAAAAGAACTTGCGAGGAACAACAAATACGCGAAGAAGAATGCATATACTAAAGACAAAACCAGAGAAATGAAGAATGGAAGCAATTTAAAGCCACATCAATTTTAGAGCGGCAAAATGAGCTAAGTAACACAAACAGTAGTTATACATTGCAATAGACAAGCATTCTCATCATACAAGCATCATACTCGCACCATGAAAGCATTGCATAAGCATTTCATGGCATAAACATCGCATAAACATTTCATAACATAATCATTACATAAGCATTATACTACTTTACAAGTATTTTACAAAATTTTAGAATTATCCAGAATCTCTCAACGGAACTATTTATAATCTCTCAAGAGTGTTATTCGAATCTCTCAAATGATATTATTTGGAATCTCTCAAGGTATTATTCAGAATTTCGCAGAAATGAGTCGAATTTCTCGAGAATGTGATTATTTTGCAAAATGTGGTTATTTCGCAAAATTATAAGCAACTTGAAGAGATTATACTATCGCATGAGCACAAAGCATGAGGCAGAGGCAAAATGAGAATGAAGATAAAACTCTCTCATTCAACATTTTCTTAAAGATTCTACCTTCAAAGATACGAGAAACGAGGGCAACTATGGACTACTTTGAGAAAACATTTTATGTTCTTTATCTTCTCGGCAAGAATCATTTCCAAAATGGAAGTTCGCTAATGAACAATAAGAATCTTTATCAAAAATGGAGTAATAATTTCGCAGGAATAGAAGCAATACTTACTACTCTCATTCAAGGATAAATACTTCTTATATTTCGAGGATTAATACTTCTTATACTTCATACTTCTAATTTCGCATGATTAGTTCGCAATACTTCTTATTCGCATTCGAGAACGGTTACTTCATATACTTCTCAAAGAATACTTCATACTTCTTATATATTTCGAGGATTAAGTACTTCTTATACTTCTTCAAGGATACTTCATACTTTGCATACTTCAAGAGATGATATTTCCTATTTACTTCGCAAAGCTTCTAACTTCGCAAAAAGAATAGAGGCAAGTACGTACTTTTCAAGTCCAAGATTCTTTCGCTCGTTTCTTCATCAACAAAGATCAAAGACTACTACAACAACGGATTTTTTTCTTAAAGATCGCTCTTCAAGCAATATTCAAGAAAAAGAGGCAAGATGTAGGAGCAGAATATCGCAAAGAAGGATATACTTGCGAAGTCCTCATCAATGACACTTTGCGAGTGTCGCATCGATGGCGTAATAGATGGCGGTGATAGAAACATAAAGAAAGTGCGAAGATCTTGCGAAAACTAGAATGTCTGCGAGATTTAACATTTATACTCTTGCGAGGACGTCGCAAGTTAGATCCGAAATTAAAGGTTATCTTAGTTGTATATGAGCTGTCATCCACTATGTAAACACCTATATAAAGAGGAGAGCAGGAGAGAAAGGGGAGACACATTTTTGGAGAGGATACATTTTAGTAAGAGAGAGAAATTATTTTAGGGAGAGAATTTATTTTCTTTATCATCTTCTTCCCCAAATAATTAGATCTAGAGTTCTATCAAATATCCATTAATGGATATTGTAAATGAAATGCTAATGTAATCTCAATAATCATAGTGAAGAACCATGGATGTAGATCACATTGATCGAACCATGTAAAAAAATCCTTGTGTCCATTTAAATTTCTAGCACTTATATTTGAAATTTAAATGATTAATAAGATTTAGATCTACAAAATATTATGAGGGGTGTAGTGTAGGATTTCCTGCAACTACATGCGTATGAAAAATCGTCATTCGGGTTTGAAAAAATGGACGACTCTAATGTGCGATTATGAAAAATCGTCAATCAATTTTGAAAATATTGAACGCATAGAGATTTTCAATGAAGATAATTCTCCATACACAAAATAAAATATCTCATCAATTAGATATAAAACCATACAAAGAGTAAATGAAGTGGTAGATAGGAGAATAACCGATAAAGAAGATAGAGCACTTACAATCCATAACAGATCGATTTTTTTTTTGTCCGAGTTAAATGGGAAGCTAAAAGATAGTGCGTCGATCGATTTTTTTCCGAGGGAGGTGGGAATTTCTTTAGAGAAGCGAGACGAAAGGTTCGAGAGTCTCGAGACCCTCTTTCTTTAGTTTTCGATCATGAGAGCGTTTCGGAACCGAAAAGATTTTTTAAGGATAATAACAACCGTTGATTTATATTTTGGGAGGAAAAATCCGACTATTCTTTACATAGGCAAAGTTATCCAAATTGTGCCATGCATTCTTGACTAGATCTTAACCCGTGCCGTAACGACACGGGCATGCATTGGTTTCTAGATCTGGATCCAATGATTGTTGTGTTGAGCATTATTAGAAGTTGTTCAGTCTGGAATCAAGTTTTTTTTTTTTTTTTGCGCGTGCGGACGCGTACCCCCTCAGGAACAAATTATGCCGTAGACTCTCCCTCTAGGGGAGATCTTAGGCGAGCACCCCTCCTTAATCAAGTTTATATAATCAAGTATAAACCAATTCAATCCATGATCATTTTAATTTATATGTACAATATTTAGTAACAACTTACTATATGACAACCATCAACTACAATATACCAAACGAAAACGTGGAATAATCACCAAAATGGGTGTGAAATAAGAGAGTACAAAAAAAGACCATCTAAAATGCAGACTTTATTGTGAACTGGACAACGACTCGTTTATCGGCCGTGGTAAAGAAATCTGGAGTCGTCTATATGCGGCAACTTTTTGGGTTATTTGGATGGAGCGGAACAACCATACCTTCAACAAAAAAGAGCGCAAAGTTGAAGATCTGATAACTGACATTAAATTAACGGCGTAAAAGTGGGCTGCTTACTCCTTATATGGCAGGGATAGTTATTAGTGATGTAATTTCTAACTGGGGGAGTTGTTTTTTAACAAGGATTAACTGGGGGCCCTAAAAAATAATTGGGGGCCTCACCAGTTGGTCTCCAAATAGCATTTTGGGGTTACCCCTTATCCCAATTTTTCGAAATGGCTAAACTACCCCTAAATCATTAGTGTTAATTAAGTTGCTTAGTTAAGTTAGATTAGTTGTTAATTAGTTAAGTTAGATAAAATCAGTTTTAGGAAAAAAATTTAGATAATAGAAAAATTGTGTTTTTTGTGTTGGATAAAGAGGAAGAAAGTGAGTTTTGGGGAGAGGATCCTTTGCTCAAAATGATGGAACCAATACTCAAAATGAAGAACCCAAAGCTCTAAACAATCAGGTAAACTTCCTATACTCTTCAAATCGCATGAATGGTGCTCCAGGTTGTCGATTCATGGTCACTATGCAGCAGCTCAGTGTAAGGGTCGTTAGGTCGGAAGTTTATTAAACTGACGACTCTTAAGAGTCGTTAGTTATATGTCACAGACATAAACGACTCTAATCTGCAGTATGAAAAATCGTCATTCAGGTTTGAAAAAATTGACGACTCTAATGTGCAGTTATGAAAAATCGTCAATCAATTTTGAAAATATTGACGAATCCCTTTTTTAGGTCATCTAGTGTCGTTATAATTATTATTTTTCGAATTAGGGTCGGTTACATTTTAGCTATTTATACTAACGAATCTTACCTTACCTATTTGTGGTCGTTAACTAACCTATTAGTAAACTAACGATTATAGGTAACGACTCTTACCTTAGCTAACGACTCTTACCTTAGCTATTTATATTAACGACCCTATTAATAAACAAACGACCCTATTAATTTTAAGGGAAGGGTAAAATGGTACTTTCAACCTAATTTTGGAAGTCCCCTAAAAAAATTTGGTGTGGACATAAATTTGGTGAGGCCCCCAATTATTTTTTAGGGCCCCCAATTAATCCTTGTTTTTTAACCCTCCTTGATTGCTTTTTTCTCTGTTCTTTGGGTTCTTTGGCCTTGGCCTTTCCCTTCTTTTGATTTTGCTTTCGTGGTTGGTTGTTGTTTTAATATTCCTTCCTTCTCTTATATACTAGTAAGCTGGCACGTGCTTACTTTTGTCCCAATCAAAGCGACCCTTGCGCACCTGACCCACTCCCTCTACTCTTTATTCTTCTTTTTATTTTTACCTTTTTAGCCCCATTTTATTTAAATGGTACATTTAGTGCAGTTGTAAATCTATGGGCAAATTTGAAATTTTGAAATTTGCAGCTTCATTTCCTGTAGATGAACAGTTAAGGGTAGTTCCCTTTATATAGTAGAATAGATTTATATCGAGCAATCCTCATGGAAATCCAAAGGATTGGGTCAAGCCTCATAGAAGGACAACGTTTCAGTCAACCAAAATTGACGGACTAAATCGGTTTGTCCGTTTACATTCCTTAAGTTTCATTTTTCCCATCCAGTTTTAGCCCTCAACTATAGTTAATAAATCAACCGTAGTTACTCCTTAAATCAGTAGAGATTTTCACGAACAAACCCTCTTTTTGGTCTTTCCACTATCTCTTTTTCTGCCTGGCTCGCTCTTTGGTCTTCCCACAATCTCAAAACCTTAAGTAGAGATTTTCATTCCCATAAATCTTTTCTTTCTCTTTGTCTAAGAAGAAGAAATCCACTCGGAAGAAGCTACGGATTCATTATATAAGAAAACGAAGAAGTGGGAGGAGGAATTGAGATTTTGATTTTGGTTTTGTTGATTTGATTTGGAATTAAAATGGTTTAGGGGAGAAGATTGAGAGAGAGAGAGAGAGATTATAAGAAGGTGGAGAGATCGGAAATTGATAGAGGTGGATCATTTGTTGCTGTTAGAAGGATTTCACGAGGATTTGAGAGACGTACTGCTATGGTTATCATTCTCCTTCTGGTATCTATTCTCTTCCTCAACCCTATTTATGCCCTAGTTTCTTCATTTTTCCATTAGATAAGATTGAATTTAAGATTTTGTTTTATTAATTTTTGTTGGTGTTTATTGATTTCTTTGGAAATGTTGATGGGAATACATATGAATTAAGTTTTATTAATTGTTAGGGATTTTTTGGAATTTGGTTTTCGTTTTGTGAAATTGGGATTTTGGCGAATGGATTTGTGGATTTTGGTTCAGGGGATTGTTTATGTATTAGCTAATAGTAGTTCTCAACTTGTTAAAATGTATTTTGAGTGAAATTGAGATTACAATTAAGAAATAAATCTGTGATTTGGTAGTATTGGGTGTTGGATTGTTTGATTCGATAATGATATAGTAGTGTGTAGGCATACAGATGAAGTTTATGGAAGTTTGTCAATTTCTTTCACCCGCTAGAACTCCAGTCTTTCAAGTGATCTTTCACTGTGAGTTTGTGCACCCAATTAAGCTTCCTTTGTTGTGTTCTTATACTGTACATTTTTTCTAATCATAGTGGATTACAATGTTCTCATATAATTAGTGTTAATTTTGTCTCTTGAATCAACTACACAATACACGCAGAGGCACATGCATGTAGCTACATTGCACATGGCACTTACATTGATATACACACAACCAGCTGTTGAGAATAAACTACACAGTACACGCAGAGGCACGACCCATATATTTAATTATTTTTTTAATGCTTGGCCATGATGTACATACAAGTAGGGAAAATTGGACGTGCTAGGAAAAATCTTTGGAGTTTCTGGAGAAACAGGAGGCAATAAACTTCAATTTTATTTAACTACTTAGTATATTGGGAGTTGGAATGGCGATAAGAAGTGGTACCTTACCTAGAATTTTGGAGGGTCTTCAACCTAGGCTGGTGAGTTGTCTGTTTGCCAATAAAAATAATGAAGGGTTCAGGCTTTGTTTGTATTGTATAGGAAGAAGCTTCACATATTTGACATAGAATCTAATCTGATATCATGAGTGATGAATGTCTAGCTATGAGCTTAGGAGAGTGTGGTTAAGTTGGGTTTCGACTTGGTGGATGAAACCCTAAGCTTATCAGACACACAAAGTGATTTTCAGGTTCGCTAACTAACCTCAACCGATGATAACCGCCTATAATGGGTTGGACCATTTACATTAAAACTCGGTATGGTTTACTATCATCTCGCTTAAAAATCCTTTCCTTGAACTCGGGATCTTTGGATTACAATGAGAAGACCAAAATTTCTACTTTAATCGGGGTTGATGGCCTGGTACATCTAGCCACCAGGTCAAGGATAACATGTGTATCGTAATGCATGTACCCATCGATTTCTAAACACTCAATTGTCTCGAGATGAACCTAGTCCAAATATTATTCGCTCGGGCAATCTTGTGATCTTAGATAATGTGATTTTTTTTTAAATGGACTGGTTGCTTATGCGTTTTTAGGCGGCATTCCTTCTTCTTTACACCCCCCACCCAACCCCAAAAGTGGTTTCTTCCTTGTCATTGGAGGCGGGAGATGTACATGTTATATTCTCAAGTAGATGTATCTTAGGTGTAGAAATAGTTCTCATTGTTGATATTTGTCTATTTTATATTTCTTGTTACTTTTGTGATATCTTCAAATATGGTTGTTTACATTGATCTTTTTAAGCTTATCATGTTTAATAATGTTCCTAGAAATGAGGCGACGGGAAGTTTGCAAGGGAAGAATGCTAACGATTCCATGAGTAGCGGGGTTCCTACTAGCAATCGAACCAACCAAAGCCATTACTAGTGGCCCATGCAGATTCTGATCAATTGTAGCTCGAGGTTCCAATGCAAGAACGGATAGTAAGGTGTATCTCGAGTATGTAGAAGCCCTACTTGCGATGCCCCAAGTAAATGGAGGTACTTCCATCCACGTAACGGAGTTATTTCTCGTGATGAGTGTGACGATGAAGACTATGTGATTCGTAATGGTGTACATGGTTTTGCTTTGAGTATGTAGAATGACCACCTCGGATTCCCCAAGTCCCTCATATCGGCGGTAATCGGCCCAAAGTTGATTATGTAGGTCTGTTCGATTTGTGCGAAAATTAATTGGATACCTCTTGAAAGAGGTCGCATAATATTAATTGGGTACCTCTTTAAATAGGTGGTATATTATTAATTGGGTACTTGTAAAACAAATTCGCATAATATAAATTGGGTACCTTCTTTAACACTTGTCCCATAATATTAATTGGGTACCTCTTTAAAGAGGTCGTATATTATTAATTGGGTAATTGTGAAACAAATTCGCATAATATAAATGGTACCTCTGTAACATGGTCGCATAAATTACAATGGGATCTTATTTTTCAGTGTACCATATTAATCAATACTGATTGTGAAACTACAAACTCAAGGATGTTCTGATCGAATTTTTTTCGATCTAGTTTGACGAGATAACATCCTATAATTGCTATTGCATCGATCCTTCTCAATTTTCAATTCCTATTTCTAACCAAGAATGAGCTTCTTCCCTTGTCTTGAAAGCGATCAATCTGGTCTAAGAAATGTATAGTTGTACTTGTATGCTTTATCTCTGTTGATTCAATTCATCCTACTAGCTATAGAAATACAATATGACCTACAAAAAACTGAACACCGAATCAAGTAATACCCAAGGTCCAAATATTTTTTTTGCTTGAAACATTATTGTACCAAAACATGCGAGGATCTTTAAAAATTAATAATTTCTCGCTAGTATTTAACCAAAACTAAATTCAATGGCTAGAGAGGTTATCTCAAAAGAGAAAACTTGATAATATTCTTGATAAATGTGACGGAGTTCTTGTTTCTTCCCGACTCTCCTAAAAGACACGGTTCACCTTTCCCATTGTGCTCTTCAGGTACAAGCACCTTACCTGTATTTTCATTGCAAAACAAAGTACTTAGTATTTGTAACCACAAAAACTTGAAATAATAAACAATCATTGTTTTTAGCTTCTATTATCCTCCTAATATAGGAGTAATTGCAGAGGACTTTAAGAACATGACAAAATTATTAACTCATATGATGATTGAAAAGAAATCCTTTTTATCTAGGACATTTCATGTGTGTCGATGATCCTATAAAGACATGAGACAACAACCCACCACATACATGGTTGTAATCACTAAAGAGTAAAACGGGAAAAAGCAAAATCTGTCAAACAATTCATGAAAACCAACTTAAAAACCATGCTAGGAACAACGCACATAAAAAAACGAGTAATTATGGACTATTAGCATTTATTCGGTGCGAAATAAAATGCCTCTCTCTCTCTCCCTGAGTTTGAACTTTTAAGTCAAAGCATAACAATATTAAGTATGGTGGAAACAAACTTACGTTTTGCCATTTCTTTTTCAATAATGATACGAGGAAGTTAACACTCAGTTGCACATTCTGGAAGATTTGTTTTCTCATCCATTCCAAGGTTCCCTACTGCAACACCCATGCAGAGTACCTTCTTTAATTAAAACTTGACCATGGCCTTGGTTTCATTAACCTTCGACTCCAGAGACTCCTGATGGGTAACAAGAGTTGGAAATTTTCATGTACATAGACAATTTGCAAGTTAGGAAAACATATGAGGAGGACAAATGAGAGATGTGTGCTTAAAATAAATAGACTTGCCTGCCTTGTTGAGACCAGGTCCAAGAACATGAGGAATGTGCTTAATAACAGCTTCAAATGCAAAAAAGCATGGTATTTTTTAACAAGCTTCTTGACCAATTTCTTGTTCTTGTTAAGCCTCTTCAAACCCTCCACATCCATATGGTCTAAACCAATACTCTTAGCCTGCAGTTAACATCATTAAAAAGTTCACTCAATGTTAAACCGTAGAAACAATCTCATTAGTGCGATCTGAATTGACGATCAAATAAAGTTCGGGGTTTTAAGCAAATAGCTGGCAAAGACTACCGAAAGAAACTCAAGTTCCGACAACACGTGAATGTAATCAAATATGTCGGTCTCAAAGATGAACCACATGCTTAAAATAAAGTTCAGGGTTGGAAGCAAATTGACACAAACAACAAAAACTCAAGTATCGGCAACATGTGAATGTATTCAAATATATCCAGAATTCTGGTCTCAAAGATGAACCCACATGCTTAAAATAATCAAAAGGTCTGGGTTACGAGACAACTTTCCAATTTATATAAGGTTGCTTGGAAGATGAACAATAAGGTCCTAGACAATCAACACATGAAACTAAGCACATGAGATTAACGTCAATTAACGGAATGAAGCGTTTGTGCAAATGTTGTTCAACCTCACATCATCACCAGCTTTGCTAATCCATGGACCCTCGAAATGAAGATAAATGGTTCTCTTCAATTGCATCATACCAGCTACTATCATTTCACTAGTTGGACTACTTACACTTTTACATATATCCTAGTATGCTGGATCATTTAAGTGTGTGAATGAGGTACCAGTGTCAAAAATTGCGTAAAATCCAAAAGGTCACTTAGATTTTTCCCACACTCAATTGTGTCACACAAACTTCATAATGTGCCCGCTTTGGGAATCGGTTTTATGTGAGCAAAATACGGAACTATTCATTTAATGTATAAGACGAGAGAAATCGAGAAACATGAAGGTTACTCAACTGCGAGAGAATGAATGGAGTTTCATCTTGGTGTGAGCCGCCTTTCCCCCCCCGGTTCCATAACTTGTCACAAGGTTCGAACACAGCTAATGCAGTCTCCCTTTCTTTCATTTGCACATAATCAAATAGTTTAGGATAAAATAGTCCCATAGGTACACAAAGGAAAAAGTTGAAGGGAACATCTAAACTGTCATCCTTCTTCCTAATCCTTACCTTCCAATTTTATGATGTACATCAACAGAACCTCAATACATTCCAACTATTTGACAACACTTCCTAATCCCAAACTGAGATTACACTATGATTTGATCAAAATTTCAGCTAACCTTTGCTATTCCATCATAATTTCCTTGCAATAGATCTGAAGTTGCTTCTTTATCTTGATCTGGAGTCGAAACAACTGATGATTCATCCTTTAGTGCAATCCATCTTTCACTTTTGTTAACAACTTGCAATTGGGGCCTCAGTATCTATCATAACCAAGCAAATGAATTGGCACATATATAACACATTTAATACACTCAATAATCCATTTTGAATACTCATTCATAGAAACACTGCAACGAAGATCATAACAGTTGATAAATAAGTATCCAATTCAGATCAACAACATCCCCAAAAAAACAACTTACATCACATAGCTTCTTAGTGCTCTTAACAGTCCTTCAAATCCTCCAAAGTCTCCTGATGATACTCAATATCACCCCATGAAAAACTCAAGCCGAATCTACTTGAGCAACGCAATTTTAGTTCAATACGGACATAAATTTAATCCATATCAAATAAATCAATTTTACTTTCTAAAAAAAACACCTAGCAACTAAAACCCAGCTCTAAAATTAATCAAAACTAAATAAAATATAGGTCTACCTATCCAAAATTTAGAAAACCCCTAAAAAAAAAATTGTTGTAATCTTCCCCCAAATTTCATATAACACAACCTGGAACATAACTAACTATCAATTCAAATAGAAAAAGAGAACTCATAATCACTTACCTCGTCAAAAGATTCGACAAACCATGATTTCATCAACAGAATCACCTCTAGTCAAATACCTCAATACCTAATCAGAATCAAATCATAACAATCAAAATTAAGGTTTCAAGAACATTATCAAATAAGAGCCAAATTATCCACACATTAAAATTAGTTAGAGATTGAAATGTCAATATAACAAAAATAAGGATCCGCATCTTGAATTTTATACACTAGGGTTATTTGGTAGGTTCGATTGGTGTTCTTGGTGTCATGCATCACTATCTCATAACAAACCCAAATTAGGGTTCAATTCGAGAATAAGTAGCTTCACCAACAATAAATCATACACAAAGCTTAGTAGAAACATAATCACAATTGAAAAGAAAAAAAAAGAAATTTTCGATCTCCGGAGATTCCCTTCCATCTCTGCTATTATTTTCATCCACACGAGAAAAATAAAGGAAAAGAGTAAAGGGGAAAGAGAACATGACAGAATAGAGGGTGATCGAGCTCTTGGTTAAGTTAACCCTTTGGAGGGCTAAAACGTATTTTACGTGCGATTCGGTATCAACCGACTTTGAACGATTAACTCGATCCGTCAACATTAGTTGGTGATCGTTGAACGTCCATAAGGTTTGACTCAAACCTTTGGATTTGGGTGAGGATTGCTCATTTATCTTTATCGAGCAAAAAAGAAAAAACAAAAAAACATCTAAAATTGGTATCCCAAAACTAACAAACAGTATTCGATGTACCGCCGACAAACAGTATGAATTTTTCTGCTAGCATAGCTATGTCTCAAGAAATTAATCAACATGTCTATAACTCTATTTTAGGTTTTTATACGTACTTGTAGGTTGAAATGATAATTAATACTGAATGATAATTAATACCGTCAACATGCAAGTTACCAAAGGCTCCAAGTGAAACATGGCTGTAAGGGCATGGGCATGGGCATGTTTACTTTAATTTTGGAGGCTAAGTCGGCTAGATTGGACTGCTAGTGATGCAAATCATGAAAAAAATGTGGGAAAAAAGTTAACACTCTTTCAGGCTACTTCTCTCTCCTACCATTTGCTCGCAGGCGAACTATCGAAAGATTGAAACGGCCGAATAGTGCGCGCTCAAAAAGTGGCCAAAACGAATGGTTCGGTGCTCACAAAATCTAACGGCCGAGATTTAAGCGCCAGCGCTCAAAAAGTAACCAAAACGTTGAATGGTTCTTAAAAGAAAACGCTGAATGGTTCGGCACTCACAGAGATAACGTGGATGGCCAATCTAGCAGCTAGATATCTAGCCCATAAGACTTAGCCTAATGCATTAAGCGTGAGGATAAACCTTTCCTTCTGAATAAGGTAAGTAATAACACACATGACTTTCAAGAAAATGATGTCAAGCATCCCACTACTATTACTACACATCGTCTTGGAACCACACGCGCCCGCAAGAAGCACTCATTATACACTAATGTCAAGTGCATTGGATCAAAATAGTTGGATCGTGACCTTCAAAATAATGAAAAAAAATTGTGTAAACTGGAGCAGGCTGCTGCAACCAATTTTTGAATTAGTTCGTTGGATGATCTTAACTCTTCCACCACATCTTCAAAAAGTGTCCTTAACTCTTTGACGAAAGCTATGGTTGAAACTGCAATAGATGGCTTCTTAGTTGTTGTTTCACTTGTAATGTTACAAACCTGCAGTACACAAACAATTGCATCCAAGAAAAATAATCAGTTATGCTATACTGTTTGTCTACTTGTACAGAACGTGAATGAAACTGTTATGCATGACCGTGTGTCAATCCGTCAAAATTAATTTCACTTTCTTACGCACTAAATTTAAATGAAGCACAAGGTAAGGAAGAGTTCGTATCCACAGAGAGGCGTTTGTTGTTATGTAAATTTCAGTTTCTAAAATAACCCAAGGTATGTTTGTTGTTTAAGAAATAAAAGTAGTTGAAAGCAAAGTAAATAATTTTGAGAAATCAATAAGGAGAAGATATTGGTCAAGGGATAGTATCATTCACAAACATGTATTTTCATCAATGATTAGAATTGGTATTTTAATCTCGTATTTATTAAAAGTCCTAGGATATCTTGATCGCAAGTATAACAGTTAATTCCTCATTTTCATCACAACCACATTAAAAGATGCATATGTGAATTCTTAGTGAAAGCAACCTAAAGTGTAAAAGCACAATTAAGTTTAACTCCCTAAGAGCATTAAGTTTTATGGAATAAGACTCATCAATGCAAACAGATGTGTAAAAGCACTAGACGTTTTAACAAAAGTTATGATTCACTTGTGACTAATAGGATGTATCACTTACAAAGCACTAACCACAATTATGCTACTTAGAATCGAGGATAAACAACTTTTTTGTATTGAAAACCCTAATATAGCTCTAGAGATGAACACAAATCGGATTGATTCCGGACTCAACCTAACAAGTTTTCAAATCTTATAACACTATTAATTGTGAATCACAAACAATAAATACTGAGACAAAACTAATTCATTGAATCAAAAGCATGTTGAGAAATCAACTTTTATCCCATAACCAATAAGGTGTTTAGCTACTCATAGCTATGGAGTTCATCATCATCAATATTCAATAATAAACAAGGAAGAAGAAGAACAAAACCAAACCCTAGAAGCGTAAACAAAAGTGGCTCTCCAAAAGAATTCCTGTAAAAGATATCCCATGTGTTGTAGAAAACCTCCCTTTTATAGCCTTTCTCTCCTTCCAAAATTAGGTCAAGTCTTCAAAGTCCATTAGGTGAGAGTCCACCAAGCCCACAAGGACGAGAAACCCGTGGAGAAAATACGCCTAGAAAGTGGTCCTTGCGGAATCACGGTATTGTGGCTGAAATCGTAGGAAAGTCGCTGAAAATAGCTCCGGTGACTCAAAAACAAAGTCCGCCTCCCACCAGGTCCAGAGGTCGATCGGTCGGGTCAAACTTGGATCGGGTCAGCGGGTCGGACCAGAAGTCAATCTTTGAGTCATAACACTGAGTCGGATGTGAGTCGGATGATCAAGTGGGACTAGGCTAACTGGGTGATCGGGTCTTAGCCGTGCTATCTTGCCCAGGCAATTTGTTCTTCATGTGCACGGCCAAGATGGCTGCAATACATTTGCACTACTGTCCCTCTGCTCACCCTATCACACCAGCTCAGCTCGAGACATTACCGGCCCCTGCGGGTTCCCTTGTATTTCCGGAACCAACATTATACACACCACCTTAGCTCATTCCCGGGTTTCCACCCACCAGTCCGCACAACCCATTCATTCCCGCTCTACCGAAGACAACATATCCCAAACAAAAGCAATAACCACCACTCCTGCGTCTCACCCTTGTAAGCCATTCTGCTGACATCGGTTGGCACCCCGAAATTTGCACGACACCAAATTTTTACAACTTCCGGCTATTCAGGCGGCACCACAACATCTACATAAAGGCAACTCCTAACAATGAAGCACAGACTTGCTTCACTCCTCAGAATGACCTTAAGGGCTGCACTTTGCCAATCAAGATAAGTTCCCACCTGCATCAATCCTTCCACTCCTGCCAAGCCTCAGACCTGGCATCTGTCATCAAAACCAGCATCACTCATTCCATCTCTTTCAGCTCTACCTCCTTGCCCTGAATCGCCAGCATTGCCATAACATTCCCAGCAACCCCAATAACTTTGTAGCTCATTGCACCATCATCTATCCCTGTAACCAACACCTCAAGACAATCCTTCTCAAGTGCAATTTCTCATGAATATCACCATTACTGCCTTGTTCAACCACCACTTCCATCGACCCTTGCAGCTTACAACTTAACATCAGGGCTTCATCTTCTTTTCAGCATAGCACTGGTTACTTGCCTTTGCGCTACACGGTTCCATCTCAAGCTTCTCATCAGAACTCACGGCCTCCACATGAAGTCTATTCCATTATTAGACCATCCCCGAAATCCGAGATTCAATTGCCATGGCGGTGACCATCACAACCCGATCTTTGCATCTTGCTCGAGCTCTTGACTCCATAACCTCCACTGCAACTCAACCAGGCACCACCATCTCGGGCCAGCTCTGCCCTCACCAATCTGCAAATCCAAAGTTCAATGTCAGAACCACTGGCTTCCTTGCCCTGAGCTCGTCATCATCACAGCACAGGCCAATGACCTGCTAAACTCTTGCTCAACTCCACAGTCCCACCTGCTATGCCATTACCTGCTCTTCATTCTCATTGCATTGCACCATTTGGGTTAAACTATAGAACCACCATAAAAAGTTCCATGAACTCCAGCCATTCCCTACCAAAGACCCTCGATTCAACAGCTCAATTTCCTCCCCATTTACGGTCCAAAATGCCAACAACTTGATTCAATTCTTCCATCGGTTTCTCGGCTTCAACACCCCTCAGAACCACCATGAATCAAAACCCTAACTTCAATTTCTGTTAAATCTTAAATCTCCACAGAAACCATCAACATCACCTCCATTCTGAAGAATGAAACCTAATTCCGTCTTCACATCTTCTCGAACTAACTCAACTCGGTTTCAATTTACGAATCAACCCCGATGAGATGCAGATCCCCTTTATTCACAGTAAATTCTGTCTCTGTAGCATCTTCCATGTCTAATTGGTGATGAACTAAACCCAATTTTTCTCGTCATTACAACAGCCATCTCTCCTCTCACAGCCTTGATCATCACTCATTTCTCTTTTCTTTCTCAATTTCGGGTGTAGCTACTCGTCTAAGTTTCAGATAGATGTAATGAAGAAAGCAAATCTCGATTAAGAAACTGGCACGGCTATAGGAACCCAGTGACTGATAAGGGCAATCCGTAAATATAAGCTTGTCGGTTAGAATAACCGACGACTCAAATCTTTGTTTAACTCGTTTGTCGGTTACGAAACCGACAATACGTTCTCCACCTCCTCCTCGCTCAACGTGGCCTGCTCCAAGTATAGCTCGCCGAGTGAATTGATCTTCTAGCCCTTTACGTTCCAAATGAACGATTTCTCCTTCGTTTGCTCTTAATGACTCCAAAGTACCTATAAAACAAAAAACACACGTAAAGTACATAATTTACAAGAAAAATAGCAAAGAAAGCGTAACTACTAGATAGTAAATACGGTGTATTCTACACCTATCAGATTCCCCCACACTTAGACTTTGCTAGCCCTCGAGCAAATCAAACAAAACAATAAAATACAACAACTCTCAGGTGTCATCGAGGCTACGGTCACTTTTAGCATAAATAACAAGCCTTTAAACCCCTAGGTGTCCCTAGTGGACGAGTTATAGTCTCGTGAGGGTTTACTAGAGATATACCCACAAAACCTATTTTCCAACTTACTAGTTCTCAGTAATGATAGTATCCAACGCGCTAAGAAGACATAGAGATTCTGCACATTAGTCATAAGAAGTTAGACACATAAATGAACACAATCTCATTCTTAAAAGTTGAGAGAGAAGTAACCATCCCTTCTCGACTAAAATTCGGGTTCGGAGTGATCAAAAGTCTCGACTACTGCTCACAAGAAAGGGTTTTATGATATTGCTCTCAATAATAAACGGCTCTTTATGGGTCACACATGTGTCCAGGTAGGAATGAAGAGAGAATCTGCGACACGTTGAATGGTAGGAAGGCTTAACCCTCCGAAAGTTTTGAAAACCCACATCTTTTATATATTTTGAAAACCCATTTTTCTCGACGATCTCTTTGAAAAAATCAACCATTTAACGAAGGTGGGAATATGCTTACTTACCTTGTTATCCGTTCCAGCGTCACGGCTAGCACCACTCTCCACCGACATCCATGAAAACGTCTTCGGGTCTTCTATCGGTGTCTTCATCTTCGTCTTCGGTCTTCAACTCTTGATGATAACTCTCGAACTTCTTAGAATCTCGACAATATGATTATTTCCTCTAATTCCTTGTCGCTTGAAACTTCATTATAGATATTCCTTCTTTCCATAGGCTTTATTGAAAGAATACAAAAATAAAAACAAACTATACAAACCATTTTTTTTTCTTTTTTCTTTTCTTTATTTTTTTTTTTTTTAATTTTCGTTTTTTTCTTTTTTTTTTTTAATTTTCGTTTTTTTTTCTCTTTTTTTTTTTTTTTTTTTTTTGAATAACAAATAAAAATAAAACAAAATAAAAACATTTTTCTCTTGTCTCTTTTTTTTTTTTTTTTTTTTTTTTTTTTTTTTTTTGAGACAAGAGAAAGTAAAATACAAATAAAATAAATAAATAAATAAAAATGTAAGTACAATGCCATGGTGTAAGTACTTTACCTTGAATCTTCACAACTATTATGTCTTGATATCATAACTTCTCGAATTCTCATCCTTAATAATTTCCGCTCTTGTATATTAGTCTCCAACTTATAAAAATTACGCTCCATGTTTTGTTGCTTTACTCAAATCGAAATCACCCATTTTATACCATTGTTTGTAAACCTCGAACGTGTTCAACTTTCCTTCGAATTTTTGATGCTCCTCTTGTTGATGATGATGGTGTTTCTATGGACTGTTGGTGTAGAGAGATATAAGGTGGATGGTGCTAACTGAGAACAAGATCACAAGTGGAATGTAAGTTAGCAATTCGATGTCACCAACATGGTTGATAAAAATAGCACTCAAGAGATCAAAATAGTGCTTATGGTGGGAAATTGGACAGCTCACCATTCTGCCGGAATTTTACGTACGGTGACACACACTCAAAAAGCACAAATTTAGACAGTACAAAGAATTGAAGGTCGGTGCCTCACATTATGTAACATGGGTAGTCTCCACTATAGGGGATCATTATTCTAATACCGAATTCAGCCTGCACCTTATTTGCCATGGCATGGTTAAATCCAACTTTAACTCTCATACAATTAAGAAACCCGATCATGTTCTCTGTCATCTCTAAGTTGATCACTATTGTGAGATTCTCGATGTAATCTTAGCGACATGTATACTATGTGATTCTAAAGAACTACAAGTTGGAGTTTTCTTATTCACTAGTTCACAAAAAGTTGAAAAAAATTGCAAAATTACAACATAAACCACTCCCCCACACTTAAACTTTACATTGTCCTCAATGTAAATTGAATCTCCAAAGTAAGTCAAGGTGGGAAATCCTAGCAAGAAATCGGCAAAAACAAAGGAAAAAACAAAACAAGAAAAACTAAAAACAAGAAAAGAAATAAATACAAGACAAGAAATACTCATCCTTTGGGTTGCCTCCCAATTAGCGCTTGGTTTAAAGTCGTCGGCCCAGAGCTATCTCCTTGCTTTCTATGACTCCTCCCGGAGGAGCACATCCACAAAGTTAACTCCTTCCACCACTTCGGAAGTGAAGTTCTCATAATATGGTTTCAACCGGTGCCCATTCACTTTAAGTTCCTTCCCCAATAGCTATCTTCTGCAATTTCCAACTGCACCATGAGAAAACACATTAGTAACAATAAAAGGTCCAGATCCATCGTGACCTTAGTTTACCGAGGAAATAAATGCAAGCGAGAATTAAACAAAAGCACTTTTCGCCCTATGCAAAATTGTTTCCTAGAATTCATGTTATCATGGAATGCTTTCGTCTTTTCTTTATAAATCCGTGAACTTTCAAATGCATCATTGCGAAGCTCCTCTAGCTCTTGGAGTTGTAACTTCCTTTGCTTTCCAGCCCATCCATCTCCATGTTGCATTGTTTGATAGCCCAAAACGCTTTATGCTCAATTTCCACGGGTAAGTGACAAGGTTTACCATACACAAGCCTAAAAGGAGACATTCCTATAGGTGTTTTATATGCGGTTCTATACGCCCACAAAGCATCATTGAGTCGCATGCTCCAATCCTTCCGTGTCGCGTTCACCGTCTTTTCTAGAATTGATTTCACCTCCTAGGTTAGACACCTCGGCTTGTCCATTGGTTTGGGGATGATAAGGTGTTGCAATCTTATGCGACACATTGTACTTCCTTAACAAGCTTTGCAAGAACTTTGTTTTTGAAGTGAGAACCCCCATCGCTAATTATCGCCCTTGGAATTCCAAACCTCGCAAAAATATTAGCTTGCACGAAATCTGAAACAACTTTAGAATCATTAGTTGGGGTGGCTTTAGCTTCCACCCATTTCGAGACATAATCAACAGCAAGTAAGATATAAAAATTCCCATGGGAGTTGACAAAAGGCCCCATAAAATCAATACCCCATACATCAAAAACTTCAATAAATTGAATAAAAGTTTGTGGCATTTGATTTCGGACACCTAGATTGCCGGTTCTTTGACACCTATCACAAGTTGTACAAAATATATGTGCATCCTTAAACAAAGTTGGCCAATAAAAACCACTTTCAAGTACCTTGTGCGCGGTTCTCTTACTCCCAAAATGTCCTCATAAAGCATAAGAGTGACAAAAAGACAAGATAGAGTTAAATTGATTAGGGCACGCACCTTCGTATTACTTGGTCACTACCATGTTTCCATAAGTATGGATCATCCCATATGTATTGGTTCCCTAACCTCTTAAGTTTGTCCCTCTCGGCCACGAGACAAGTTACGTGGGATTTGTTTAGAAACTAAGTAATTCACAATATCGGCATACCATGGTTCTCCAAAGGCAATTGAGAAAAGTTGCTCATCCTAGAAACTTTCACGCAGCAGGATAGTCTCCTTGTCCACAGCAAGCGGCTCAAGTGATCCGCGTTTTTCTCACTGCCTTTCTTGTCTTTGATTTCAATATCAAACTCTTGCAAGAGTAAAATCCACCGTATGAGCCTCGGTTTCGCCTCTTTCTTTGTAAGCAAGTAGTTAAAGCGCTGCATGATCAGAAAAAACAACAACTTTTGTACCAATTAGATAAGAGCGAAACTTTTCTAAAGCAAAAACAATGGCTAATAACTCCTTTTCAGTGGTTGTGTAGTTTTGTTGAGCCTCATTTAACGTTCTAGAAGCATAATAAATAGCATGAGGAAGCCTCCCCACCGTTGCCCAAGCACCGCACCAACCGCATAATCACTAGCATCACACATGAGTGCAAACGGCTTACTCCAATCCGGTGGTTTAATGATAGGGGCTGAAATCAAAAGCTCTTTCAAGCGATTGAATGCCGCCATACATTTCTCATCAAAGTTAAAAACCACATCTTTTTGCAATAAGTTACAAAGTGGTGACGCTATTTTGGAAAAGTCCTTGATGAACCTACGATAGAAACACGCATGACCAAGAAAAGAACGTATCTCCCTCACCGCAGTAGTGGGAGGGTTAGAGCACGAATAAGGTCTATCTTAGATTTATCGACTTCCAAACCTTTAGAAGATATTATATGGCCTAAAACTATGCCATGAGTTACCATGAAATGGCACTTCTCCCAATTTAGCACAAGATTTGTTTCAACACATCGTTCAAGGATTAGAGACAAATTGTTCAAGCAAAGGTCAAAAGAATCACCAAAGACACTAAAGTCATCCATGAACACTTCGATTATGTTTTCAACATATTAGAAAAGATACTCACCATACACCTTTGAAAAGTAGCCGGAGCATTGCATAGGCCAAAAGGCATCCTTCTATAAGCAAAAGTACCGAAAGGACAAGTGAAAGTGGTTTTCTCTTGGTCCTCTGGGTGCTATCCAATCTGATTATAACTTTGAATAGCCATCAAAGAAAGCAATAGTAAGAGTGTCCATTAAACGTTCAAGCATTTGATCAATAAAGGTAAAGGAAAGTGATCTTTTCTAGTGGTGGCATTCAATTTTCTATAATCAATACAAACCCTCAACGGTTTGCACACGAGTTGGGACAAGTTCATTCTTATCATTCTCCACCACCGTTACTCCCGATTTCTTTGGTACCACTTGTACGGGCTTACCCACTTTATCGGATATGGGGTAGATAACACCCACTTCCAAAAGCTTGAGTATCTCCTTTTTCACAACTTCCATCATGGGAGGATTCAATCGACGTTGCGCTTCCCTAGTAGGCTTTGCATCATCCTCCAAGCGAATTTTGTGCATACAAGCGGCGGGCTAATACCCTTGATATCGGCAATTGTCCATCCTATGGCCGTCTTGTACTTCCTTAGCACCCTTAGAAGTTTTTGCTCTGTAAATCATTAAGCTCATTAGAAACAATCACGGAGGTAACTCTTCATTATCACCCAAGTACAAGTACTTAAGGTGGTCGGGAAGAGGTTTCAATTCTAACTTTGGAGATTTAACAATTGAAGGTACAAGCTTTTCATCACTTTGCATGGTAAAGAAATAAAAGAGATATTATGAGTTTTCGGGCATTCTTGGGTGAATTAAGATCACCAAGAGCTTCCTTGACTTCATTACCACACTCTACACCATTATCCATGGATGTAGTTAACACGGTTTCCAAAGCATCATCACCGTTTAATTCAAACATTTGTTGTGCCAATGTATCCATCACATCAATGGAGAAACAAGAGTGGACATCGCTAGGATATCTCATCGTCTCGAAAATGTTGAAACGTATTGTTTCTCCATCGAACTCCATAGTTAGCGTTCCCTTATCCACATCAATTATGGTTTTCGCCGTTTTTCATGAAAGGACGCCAAGAAGCAATGGAAGAGACGAGTCCGAGCACCTTCATCCATCTCTAACACACAAAAGTCCGCTGGAAATACAAGTTGATTAACTTTTGCACAAGAACATCCTCAACAATACCCATTGGGTAGACATTAGATCGATCGGCTAATTGCAATACAATTTCGGCCTTTTTAAGAGGACCAAGATCAAGTGAATTATACATTGACGCAGGCATAACATTAACGAAGCACCTAAGTCCAACATAGCTTTGTTAAAAGTTGTGTTACCAATTTTGACTGAGAATGTCAAAACTACTAGGATCCTTGCACTTAAGTGGGAGTTTGTGTTGTAAGATTGCTGAGGCATTCTCCCCCACACTAAGCACTTCATTACCTTTGAGCCTTTGTTTGTTGGTACACAAGTCCTTCAACACCTTTGCATACTTTGGAACTTGCTTGATAGCATCAATGAGTGGTATGTTCACATGGATCTTTTTAAGAACGTCTAAAATCTCCTTTTCTAGTTCCGCCTTCTTAGAACTTGCAAATCTGCGAGGAAAAGGTAGAGGAGGAACATAAGTAGAAACAGGGGTTTTAGCGTTAGAAATAGGTACCTCGAGAAGTTTGGGGAGAATCCTCGGTTTTCTCCTCCAAAACAGGTTCCTTTGGTGTCTCCACCTTGCCCGAATCGGCATCTTGGGTTGCACAAGTTGTGTCAAAACTTCTCAAAGTAATTGCATTAACACCCTCTTTTGGGTTGATAGGTTGAGAAGGGAGTCTCCCACTATTTTGTGCCTTCAAATTGTTGATATCAATAGCCATGGAGCCCATTTGTGTTTGCAACTCCTTAATAGCACTCTTAGTCTCTTGTTGACTCTCCTTGAACATGGTGGAAATACCTTGCATAAAAGTTTGAAGCTTTGCATCAATATCAGCACCTTGATTTTGTGATTGTTGTGCTTGAGGTTCTTTGAAATTGTTGTTGTTGTGGTTGAAATCCACTAGGACGGTTGAAAGTAGGTTGTTGAACGGCACCTTGTTTGTTGGCATAGCTAAAATTTGGGTGATCTCTCCATCCGGATTATAAGTGTTGGAGTAGGGATCATACCGTCTTGGTTGATTCGGAAAGATCGCATTAACTTGCTCGTCTTCATAAGATTGAGAAGAAGTTGGTACAACCGCGGATGCAACTTGTTGAAGCATTGCGTTCATGTTACCCATTTGTTGACGAAGTTCCTCCACCTCGCTCACTTCATTCACCCTTCTTAGAATCACATCCGAACCCACGACTTAAGAATTGTTGTGAGTTCGCTGCCATGTTTTCAATCAACTCCTAGCTTGTGCCACCGTCTTGCTAACTAGTGCACCACCACCCGCAGTGTCAATAAGATTCCTATCACTTGATTGGAGTCCTTCATAGAAGTATTGGATGATCATAGCGTCACTAAATTGGTGGTGAGGGCAGCTTGCCACCAATCTCTTGTACCTTTCCCAACATTCATATAAGGATTCTCCCACGTTTTGCTTCATCCCACAAATTTCTTTGCGAATTTGAGTAGCCTTGGATGCAGGAAAATATCTCTCCAAAAAGAGTTTCTTCAACCCATTCCATGTTGTGACACTTAGGGAGGTAAATAGTACAACCAATCCTTAGCACTATCCATTAAAGAGAAACGGAAAACCTTCAACATTGCACCATCCGCCTCAACATTTCTTTGGAAGCATAGCCGTGACAATGGTGTGGAAGTCCAAAAGATGTTTGTTAGGATCTTCATTCACCATGCCATGGAATTTAGGTAATTCTCGAAGCAACCTCAGGCTTTATCTCAAAAGTAGAGTTTGTTTGAATACACCTGTTGTGTATCAAGCCTATGAGAAGCTAAGTCCTTGAGTGAACGATTTGCATCACCCATTTCTTCTTCTTCTCGTTGTTGGAAAATCTCTTCTCCTACTTCCTCCTCGTGCTAAAATCCCGTTGTGCCTTTACTTGGTTGGAGTATTGTCTGCGTCTAGTAGCTATCCAGCACCTTGGATAATTCCAATCCTTAGAAGCCGAGATTATGCACACTGCAAACAATTCTCAAAAACAAGTGAGAAACAAGACAAGAAACGAAAAGCAAAGATAAAAGCGAAAATTGTAAAAAGAAACTAAAAACTTAATAACAAGCCGTATGCCTCCCAAACAGTGGCGCCAAAATTGATCGTGTGTCAATCAGTCAAAAATTAATTTCACTTTCTTACGCACTAAATTTAAATGAAGCACAAGGTAAGGAAGAGTTCGTATCCACAGAGGCGTTTGTTGTTATGTAAATTTCAGTTTCTAAAATAACTCAAGGTATGTTTGTTGTTTAAGAAATAAAAGTAGTTGAAAGCAAAGTAAATAATTTGAGAAATCAATAAGGAGAAGATATTGGTCAAGGGATAGTATCATTCACAAACATGTATTTTCATCAATGATTAGAATTGGTATTTTAATCTCGTATTTATTAAAAGTCCTAGGATATCTTGATCGCAAGTATAACCATTAATTCCACTGTTTTCATCACAACCACATTAAAAGATGCATATGTGAATTCTTAAGTAAAGCAACCTAAAGTGTAAAAGCACAATTAAGTTTAACTCCCTAAGAGCATTAAGTTTTATGGAATAAGACTCATCAATGCAAGCAATGTGTAAAAGCACTAGACGTTTTAACAAAAGTTATGATTCACTTGTGACTAATAGGATGTATCACTACAAGCACTAACCACAATTATCTACTTAGAATCGAGGGGATAAACAACTTTTTTGTATTGAAAACCCTAATATAGCTCTAGAGATGAACACAAATCGGATTGATTAGGACTCAACCTAACAAGTTTTCAAATCTTATAACACTATTAATTGTGAATCACAAACAATAAATACGAGACAAAACTAATTCATTGAATCAAAAGCATGTTGAGAAATCAACTTTTATCCCATAACCAATAAGATGTTTAGCTACTCATAGCTATGGAGTTCATCATCATCAATATTCAATAATAAACAAGGAAGAAGAAGAACAAAACCAAACCCTAGAAGCGTAAACAAAAGTGGCTCTCCAAAAGAATTCCAAGTAAAAGATATCCCATGTGTTGTGAAAACCTCCCTTTTATAGCCTTTCTCTCCTTCCAAAATTAGGTCAAGTCTTCAAAGTCCATTAGGTGAGAGTCCACCAAGCCCACAAGGACGAGAAACCCGTGTAGAAAATACGCCCCCAAAAGTGGTCGCTAGGAATCCACAGATTGTGGCGAAATCGGCCTCTGGAAAGTCGCACGAAAATCGCTCGGTGGCCGGCAAAGTCCGCCTGATCACCGGTCCAACGGATCGATCGGTCGGGTCAAGCCAACCGGGTTGGATCGGGTCGGCGGGTCGGACAGGAGTCAATCTTGAGTCATAACATCGAGTCGGATGTGAGTCGATGATCAAGTACACGACTAGGCTAAGCTGGCCGGGTGGTCTTAGCGAAAGCTACTTGCCCAAAGCAAATTTGTTGTCAAGTGCACGACCAAGATGGGCCGCTTATACATTTGCACTTTCCATCACTCGAGCCACCTATCACCGGCTGCGCTCGGCACATTACCGACTGCAGGTTCCCTTGTATTTCCGGAACCAACATTATACGGCACCACCTTAGCTCATTCCCGGGTTTCCACCTGAGATCACTTCGACCATTCATTACGCTCTACCAAGACAACATATCCCAAACAGCAATAACACCACTGCATCTCGGCCTTATAAGCCATTCTGCGAAGATCGGTTGGCACTAGAATTTGCCACCGACCCACCTGACCTTTACAACTTCCGGCTCTATTCGGTGCACCACAACATCTACATAAAGGCAACTCCCTAAGCGACCGGACTTGCCTTCTACTCCACAATGACCTTCTCCGGGCTGCCCCGCCAATCCCAAAGATAAGTTCCCACCTGCATCAATCCTTCCACTCCTGCCAAGCCTCAGACCTGGCATCTGTCATCAAAACCAGCATCACTCATTCCATCTCTTTCAGCTCTACCTCCTTGCCCTGAATCGCCAGCATTGCCATAACATTCCCAGCAACCCCAATAACTTTGTAGCTCATTGCACCATCATCTATCCCTGTAACCACACCTCAAGACAATCCTTCTCAAGTGCAATTTCTCATGAATATCACCATTCTTGCCTTGTTCAACCACCACTTCCATCGACCCTTGCAGCTTACAACTTAATATCAGGGCTTCATCTTCTTTTCAGCATAGCACTGGTTACTTGTAATGCACTACACAGTTCCATCTCAAGCTTCTCATCTGTAACTCTGGCCTCCACATGAAGTCTATTCCATTATCAGACCATCCTTAAATCCGAGATTCAATTGCCATGGCGGTGACCATCACAACCGGTGCGCATCTTGCTCGAGCTTAACGGCTCCATAACCTCCACTGCTGACTCAGCCGGCACCACCATCTCGGGCCGGCTCTGCCGCAACCACAATCTGCAAATCGGTTCAATGTCGTAACCACTTGGCTTCCTTGCCCCGAGCTGCGTCATCATCACCAAGACAAAGCAATGACCTGCTAAACTCTTTGCTCAACTCCACGGTCCCACTCGCTATGCCATTACTCGCTCTTCATTCTCATTGCATTGCACCATTTGGGTTAAACTATAGAACCACCATAAAAAGTTCCATGAACTCCGAGCCATTCCCTACCAAAGACCCTCGATTCAACATTTCAATTTCCTCCCCCATTTACGGTCCAAAATGCCAACAACTTGATTCAATTCTTCCATCGGTTTCTAGGCCTCCAACACCCCTCGAACCACCATGAATCAAAACCCTAACTTCAATTCATTAAATCTTAAATCTCCACGAAACCATCAACATCACCTCCATTACGAGCGGTCACCTAATTCCCGTCTTCACATCTTCTCAAACTAACTCAACTCGAGTTTCAATTTCTGAATCAACCCCAGATGAGATGCAGATCCCCTTTATTCACAGTAAATTCTGTCTCTGTAGCATCTTCCATGTCTAATTGGTGATGAACTAAACCCAATTTTCTCGTCATTACAACAATGACCATCTCTCCCTCTCACCTTGATCATCACTCATTTCTCTTTTCTTTCTCAATTTCGGGTGTAGCTCTGTCTAAGTTTCAGATAGATGTAATGAAGAAAGCAAATCTCGATTAAGAAACTGGCACGGCTATAGGAACCCAGTGACTGATAAGGGCAATCCGTAAATATAAGCTTGTCGGTTCGAATAGCAAACCCGGCTCAAATCTTTGTTTAACTCACGTGTCGGTTAAATCGACAATACGTTCTCCACCTCCTCCTCGCTCCAACGTGGCCTCGCTCCAAGTATAGCTCGCCTAGTGAATTGATCTTCTAGCCCTTTACGTTCCAAATGAACGATTTCTCCTTCGTTTGCTCTTAATGACTCCAAAGTACCTGATAAAACAAAAAACACACGTAAAGTACATAATTTACAAGAAAAATAGCAAAGAAAGCGTAACTACTAGATAGTAAATACGGTGTATTCTACACCTATCAATGCATATGAGGCAGTCACGTAAGCTCATAGTAGATATCAATAATGATATACAAACCACTGAGTCCTTTCTCTAAATTTCTCAGAATATTCAAAAAAGCACATCCATAGCTCCAATATGGTCAAACGTTAACAATTCTTGGCTAAGCCAACGATCATATACCATTGTCTGAGCAAGTAGAAGTAGAAGACTGTACTTGGAACTGACTAAGCACTACACATGTAAGCTGACATAAGTATGATCCGGTAACAAACTAAAATCAATGCAGTGATAATAATCCACATTCATTTGACCATGCAAAGAAAACCCGGGTTTATGGTTTTAAGTATTCTACCCCAATCCAAAAAACAAACAAAAAAAAACCAACAAACAAATTATTTGGAGAAGAAAAGAAAAAGTTCGTCATCCATGCCACCTTAGCAAATGATCAATGATTCAATAATAACAAAGACTCTATGCATCCGTTAACTGAAAATTTACATTACCGATAAAGGGGAATCTGCGACAGGACTTTTATCTTGGAAAAAGGATAATGAGTCCACTGATGACTTTGTAAGGAGAAAACATATATGGGTGGAAGTGAAGACATCACACTAAATTGTATATAAACGCACAGAGGAAGATTTAGTTTTACATCTCGCATAGTTTCCTCAATCACAAATGATCTATAGTTCATGTTTGACAAATAAACTTTTAGAACTTATTTATCAGGGGTATAAGAAGAGCCCACTTGATTAACAGTTATAAACCCACTCGGTTATCTGGCTGACCAGCGGATTCATCTAGTAAATTTTTGAAAACAATCAGATACCGGCGGTACAGGTCCTAACATATCTAGTAAAGAAAAATATAAAATAAAAAAAACACCAGCAAATACAAAAGTTTAAGTATAAAACCTTAATTAACATGTTCGAATTGTAGTTGTTGTGCGATTCCATAAATTTCCGGCGGGTTTGAACTTCGAACCAACCTAGAAGGCATCTTAACTTCCACAATCTTTCACACACTGTGTTCCGGAGACAAACCATCAAGAACCCACAATAGTTAGGATTAAAGTTACTGCTGCGATAACTTTTAGCTTGTAAATAGATAGTCACAAAATTGGAAATGTTTAAGCAAGTGTATTTCATGGAAAACATACTATTGCAATGGGTATTTCGCAAGTAGGAATTCAAACAAACTGTAAGATGCCTACTGTGTCAACAAACTTGCAATGGTGGATCATTTAACAGAATTAAATAGAGGGATTGAGAAGTTATGGGATTTTTATAAAAATATGTGAAAATGTCCTATTTTGTTGAATGCCGTTAAGAATCAAGATTTCATACATGGATCATCAATTAACTTGATGATTGCAAACACATGAAGAGAGTTCTAGGGAAAGAGTAAAGATACAAAAATAAATATACCTGCACCACGTCCATTTCCTTCATAACTTTATCGAATATAGCATGTTTATTATCCAGCCACGGTGTTGCTACAATGGTTACAAAGAACTGAGCGGCATTAGTATTTTACCGCACATTAATTAGCCATTGACAGTGTGAAAGGTCTATCATGCCTTTAACTGCAAATTAGAAAAAGTAACCATTTCTCATATGTAAGCTCTTCGTAACAAATAAGAACCTGATTCTAGAGTGAAGAAATAATGATAACAATATGAGACGGGGAGGAAATAAAAGAGAACTCCACCGTTATAAGCTTCTAATCATATGATCCTAGAAGAAAACCGAATTAAATTTGTAACAGACTATTGTTAATCAACAATAAGAGTTACCTTTTGTAGAATTCATCCTCGAATTCCCTACCCTAAATAGACTTCCCACCATCGCCGTCTCCCGGAGGATCTCCAGTATGTATCATAAAGCCTATGATAATTATCCAAAAGGAAGATTAGTTTATCATAATAATAACCATTTCTGCAGCCCGGTGGTGAGGTTCTCCATAGTTTTTGAGCATTCTTCTGGGTACAGTTTAATGTGAATATCGCCAAGTATTGTGGGCCTAATCTGAATCAAAAGTCCAAAACATGGATTATATAACCAAAAGAAAGTACAAAGAATAAGACAAAGGGAACCCACTACATTCTCAGGAGATTACATCAATCCAATTTCAACCAGATAGATCCTGCAGGGATGTAAAAATTGAAACAAAGTGAGAAGTTCACGAAACATCTTTTAAAAGACACATATATGAAGGTACTGAGTCCACAATGCAATTTTCGAGTATGGAATTACTCTTCACCATTTTCTTGGTTGTACTAAAAATATTACCCGATGACAAAATCAAAATTGGATAAAAGCCTAGTGAAAAAGAAAACCTAAGGGAATGAGATCACCTTTATGTTTTCGCAGTTTCAGCTGCGTCCGCAAGTTCATAAACTGCATCAAAGTTTTTACAATTTGGTCTCATTTGGCCGTTCATAATTTCAACTAAATTTTAGTTATATGGGATTTTTCCCCTAACTGTGTCAGAAACTAAAAAATTATGAACAAAAATTATACAAATTTAACCACATTATCATTCAACAATTTGCAAAAGTGGTGTACTTTCTTTAATTCAGATTAAAGATGAATGCAACAATGATGGGTATATCGATAATATCGTCTGTACGTACTTATTTGATTCCTCGGTCGATAAATGCACCTCCTTTTCTTCGATATTTGGTGCTCTTCAGGACAATGCATCCAGTAATTCTGAAATTTAAAATGCAACTAATAACGGATCAAGTTAACAAAGAAACTCAATTTTCAATAGATTTTCCATGAAATCCATAACTTTACACACAAACAGAGGATTAGATGAGCCCCAATAAAATGCATCTAGTAATTCAGGAATTGAGATTCAACTGAAACTAAAGACATATCAAAAGTCCGAACCTGAAATATTTTTTTCTGAAAAATCAACTTAATGCATTTAGTATTTTTGAATTGACCATCCCAAACTTCATCGTGAGATTCAGCACCACCAAGGGTTTCATATTGTGTACTTGGTTGTACCTTTCTTGTGATGATGATTGATGATATTTCATAAACCTTCAAAACAAAATGCAATCTTTAATCCACTTCAAACCACCCATAAAAAAGACCCATAAAGATATCAAAACTTGCCACGTTTACTGAAATCAAAATAGTATGATACTACTTGAGTCAGGATTTAATTACCAGCTGAAACACAAATCAAATAAAGATAAATGGATTCATTCCTTGAGGTTCCATAGTCAGGGCCGTGGCCAGAACCCAACTTATTTCCACATTTGGCTCATACACAGTAAACCTTTTCAGTAATTATCAGGATGGAAGTAGTTGAAAATCAGTGAAGAAACTAAACAGTTTCGTCTCCCTATTTCTCTCTCTATCTCTCTTTTTCAATTTTGAGATGGGACTGATTACCTAAAAATAATGAAGGTCTTGGGTAAATCACAATGGTTGATAATGGAGAGTTCACGACCTTTCCTGAAATTTTTAACCTGGCAAGATTGGGGTATACCTAGATTAATTGGGGTATACCCAATTTTAAGTGGACATGTGACCTTATTAAGGGGAGGTCAAATTTGGTTGAAGTTACAATACTACCCTTGCACTTTATAATTCTATTACCCTAATCAGTTTTTTTATTTTCATTTCATCTTCCTCTTCTCTTCTTCTCTTCCATAACCACACCGCCTCCTCCCCACCACCACCACCAAAACTCGTCGATTAATTCGTTAACATCGTCGATTCGAAATCTTCGAGTAATCTTCATCAATGGAACTACCACTACAGGCGTAAAGGGAACTCGTATGAAATGCGCCAATCGAAAACCCAATCAATACAACCCCGAATTGCAAAATTAGTTCAACAAAAAGAGAAAAAAACCGTGAAGAAGAAGAGATTGAAACCACTCAAAACGAAGAAACGGTGCGATTAAGAAAGTAAGGGCCTACTTAAACTCACTCTAGTACTTCGATTTCATGTTTGCATGTCAAATTAGGTCGAGAAAAATCGAATATTTGAATTTGTGTTATTTTCGCCTAATGTGTTTGTTTCACGACCTTGCCGGGATTTCATATTTAGTGTTCCACGGGATGGTGTTGGTTGAATATCTTGCTTCATGGCTTAGTTTTTGTAACCGCTTTCACTGTCGTCGGAAGTTATTCAACGTATAATCTTGTGGGCGCTTTTATTTTTTAAGCCGGGTTTGGTTATAAACTTTAACTTCTTACGGATTTCAGTTTTTAGCGTCTCACGATGCCTTGAATTATAAAGGCCGGAATGGTATGTAAAAATAATCCATGCCTGGCGTTATGTTAGCCGGTTTGTTTTATTATAGACGTTGCCGGACTTTTGTAGTTGAAAACCCGGTCATAGTTGTTAAAACCGGCGGGTTATTGGAATAAAAGCCTCCCGACCCCTTGTTTAGCTTGACTTCTTTGTTTAGATATCGACCATTTCCGACCTTAGTCCGCTCTAATGGTTATATATGTTGAGCCTTGACTTATAGTTTTCTTCTTAATTGTTCTTGTTCGGGTTGCAAAAAGGCAAACAAGAAAGCTCTAAAAGCTCTTAGTCCTCCTTCAAGACCTCCTCGTGTTGGTGAAAAACTCTTGACTTCAAGACATCGAGGGCATACGTTGTGGCGAAACGACAAAGATCCGTGTATCCGACCGATGATTATCAACCACCATCGGAACCCGGTGATTCGCATTTCGAGACTCCGGATGAAGACCAATCAATTCCATCTGGTAGAAGAGGTGACGATGATGATGGTGATGAAAGAAATCCGGTACTGGGAGGAGGTAACAATGATGATGATGATGATGGTGATCAAGACATGCCTAATGTTGGAGGAGGTAATGATGATGATGATGATGATGATGATGATGATGGTAATGGTAATGGAGATCAAGGTAAGGATATTCAGGATGAAATTGTTGAAGAGGCAGATGAACAAGAAGAAGAAGAAGTTGGGGAACAAACCCAAGCTGCAAGTACTAGTGCAACCGGGAAGAAGAAAAGGGTTATCACTAAACTGCCGGCTAATTCTCACATGCCTCCTCTAATTGAAGGTTAAATTGAAACCAAACGAGCTTCCCGGGGGACCCTGAAGATGGTGGACATGTTATTTTGGATACAAAGACTCATAGGCATGTGAAATCAAAATACTATCGTAAGTAATCTCAATCCGTCTTTGTTTTCATTTAAGTGTGTAACTATCTTAAATTTGCGTCAAGTGTTTGTATTTCTTTTCATTTTGTGTTTTTGGTATTTAGGATCACAAGCATGCTATCCGTCCTCATGAGGCGCCAAGCTTCATGTTCAAGTGACTAAGACTTGGATCTTAACGATGAATGTGAGGAGGTGCAAGTGATTGTCAATAACTCGGGTTGTGGCATGCGGTGGAGAGTTCAAATGTTGAGTATAATAGAGTTACCGTATCTCGCATTCCAGAAGTTCTACGGAGGGACCGATACAATGTTATTCCCATTCGGTGAGATGGCGATAACTCCAGATGATGCTCATCAAATTCTAGGCCTCGAGGTTGAGGGAAAAGCGGTCGGTGAGGGCTTCGATAATAACATTTCTTGGGAGGATATCTTCAAATTGACCAACACTTTGTTCGGTTGGGATCGGATTAAGAGAAGGTCTATGCTTGCGATGAAGGATGGTAATCTAAGCAAGAAGTTTAATCAAGAAGCTAGGGATACATTATCCGGGGACCAAGAAAATCTTTGATGAGGAAGGAAGGGTGAACCCATGCGAATCAATGCTTACCGTCGGCCATTTGTTATACGTCCTTGAAAATGTATCTTCCCGGACAGTTCCGGAGCTTGGTCGACGCCGAGTTATTTGCAACTACGGATCCTCTTAGATATGATGCATGAGTATTCTTGGGGTATCTGCGGTGGTCGCCTTCTTGAACAATGAGTTGACAAAGGCTTCAAGGGCACTCCTTCGCGAAGTTAACGGAAACATATGTCTCTTCCGGGTAATTGTATTGTCTAAATCATTTATATTTGCCAAATGCTTGTAATGTTTGATTCTTACTAAACTTTGTGTTTGCATAGGTTTGGATATATGAGCACTTCCCTACTTTGGTGAAAACCAACTCCCACGTCAAAGTGAATGAAAAGCTTGTGATTGATAAGCCAAGAGTGCAAAAGATACCGTTTTAAGGGTGCTCGGGAAAAGGATATGCCGAGTTGCTTATTAACGTGCGAATCTCCTTGGAAAAATTATCATGCGGATGAGGTAATATTTGATCCTTACCGAGATGCTAGAAATCAAGGTTTAATCCAAAGGAGAGATGATGTTGCATTATACTACTTCGGACCCTTGTTGTTCTCCCATGGATTTTCAATGTACGATCCACATCGGGTAATGGGACAATTGGGTTACGTCCAAGAAGAACCCCATTTCGATCTTGAGCCTTTCTTTAAAGTGTTGAGGGAGGGACTGCAAAGACATCCCAAAAATATTATCGTTGCTTCGCTCCACCCCCAACTCTAGGACATTGGAACTAATACTTGACCGTAAAGTTGATACTTGAGTCTTTTGGACGAGGTGACCGAAGGTCATGAAGCTCAGGAAGAGATACATGTCGTGGTACTTGGGTTGGGCTCGTCTTCTTGTGATTAGGGAAATGACCGGTGAACAATTGGCTCGTAAAGAGGAAGATGGCATCGAATGACTCAACAACAATTCCTAACTTCTTTGTAAGTATTTTGGGTAGCTCTTACTTGTTTTAAGATTACATTATTGAATAATTCTATTAATTGTTTGTTGTTTAACCGAAAATAGAAGGGGAATTTGAAGACCTTTGTGAAGTCAGTTGTGTTGCGCGTGAGAAAGAGGGAGAGCCTTTGTCGATTGAAGAGCAAACCAAGCACATTCACTATGCTAGCAATCTTGACAATGAGGATGCCCCTGAAATGTTCAAGCAAGTCGATTGAATTAAAGAGGGAAGAAAAGGCCGGGAGAGGGAAGACAAGCCAAGATGAATGGCCGACAAAAAGAGGGCTCGTAGTGGTCGTGGTGGTGAAGGTAGTAGTAGTCTTGGTGTTCCCTAAAGCACGGCCGAGGTCGTGGGTCGTGGGTCGTGGGTCGCGCTGATGAATCGTTTCCTAGTTTATTTCTTTATGTTGGGTTGGACAAATGTTAAGGTTAATGGTTGGACAAATGGTTTTTAAGGTTTATGGGACATGTTTTCTTATTTTGGACAACAAGTGTTTGATTTCTAATTGTTGAATGAAAGGTTTGTTTAGCTCACGAAAAGTTTCAAGACAAATAGCCGGCATGTTTTTTAATTCACCATGCCGACAATACCGGGCGGCGGAAGTTTTGAAGTGTCGGACTACCCTGCACTATCAATGAGAAAAATGCTTGCATACCGGGGTCAGCAAGTGAGTCGATCATTACTAAGCCGCGAATATACGGCGGCATGTATTATATTTTCAAACACGCTAGGCAATTTGTTACGTAAAATACCTTCTCCCGATGCCTAAAACCATCATAACGCGCATGATTTTAAATTTATACCCAAGTAACCATATCATAGCCTAAATCAAATTTCAAAATACATTGCCTACGTATTGACAAGAAAATGATTTACGATGCCAAAACCATCATAACTCCCGAGCATGGTTTTAAATTTATACCATGCCGACCATATCATAGCCGGCATATCAGAAAAAAAATCTTGCTTAGGAAAATTCAAAATTCAAATTTTATGAAAGTACAATTTCATTGATTGACTTGTACTTGGGCACCTATAATGGCCAAATTTGGGTACAATCCTATAAATACACTACTTCTCTCTACAAAACAACATACAAATAGTTCCAAAGCTCATATCATCATACAATCCATCAAACTCACCCAATAGCTAAAAAACAATGACTTCATTTGATTCAAATGAAGATTTGGCAATCACTAAAGCATGGTATGCGGAAAATCGACTTAGACGTCAATCCTCCGAAAGGAGGATTCCACAACCTTTTGGGCTAGGGTACAACAAATTTAGCGGCGAGTTTGGTAATCCTAATGGAAGAAGTATTCAACAAGTCCATGAAAGGCACCTAGTCATCGAAAACGCGATACTTGCTTTTTTGGCTCTCAACCTCGGATTTTTAACACCGCCCCTTCACCTTGTCCATTGCGAATTTGTAAGCAATTTTGTGGGTTTTTTACGCAACCCATGTTGTTTTATCTTCCAATGAAACACCACTAACATATGTAAGTTTGTTTTTGTGTTTTGTAGCACGAAGTCGTGAAAGCACGCTATTGAGGAAAAGGGGAAGCATTCGCTTTCGATGCAAGCTATCACTTCTTGGCGAAAGAATCCCGGAAGGATAACCCTAATACTTGGATGCCGTATCGTCTTCGGATGAGGAAGATTGATGGCTTTAGCAGTTTTTGTATAAGTTTTGTGGGTAGACCTCTATGTAAACCCTCCGTTTCAATCAATGTAGTAACAAAAATTGCATGAATAAAGTGAATTAGATCTTCCGATATTCTCGTTTTCTGTTTGGTATATGTAAATGTCGTGGGGGTTATAAATCCTAACATGCTTAGGCTACACATACGCGTACCGTAATAAATTACATGCATGTCGACTATATTATAGCCGGCGTTATAGAGATATTTACATGCCGAGGCGTAAGAAAGTCGGCATAATCATCATTCAAAGACCCTTCCAAACCACAAAACTGATTGACCTTTTATTCATCCAAGGACCATGCCGCTAAAATTGGGCGGCATTTTATTCAAACAAATACCATGCTTAGGCTATATTATAGCCAGTGCCTTATTCAAACCTGGACCACGCCGACCTTTCATATTTTCAAAACAAAATTTTTTGATCGAAATCGAACTCATAAGGCAGATAAAAAGGTTTAATTCCATCAATTCATAATTTCAAAATTTTAATCTAAACTCAATTAATTAACCTAATCAATTTTTAGTGTTAATTAAAACAAGGCATTTTAGCCATTTTGAAAATACAAGGTTAAGGGTGGCTTGGTTTTACTTCAAAATAACCATATTTGTCTCATTGGGTATACCCCCATTAACTGGGTATACCCCAATCTCGCCAGATTTTTAAGTTTTCGAGTTAGGTTCTTCCTTGTTTGAATCGACCCTGATATAAAAGAGAATTTAGAAAAAGCAGTCACACTTTGCTATTAGGTTTACAAATCGATCCCACTGTACAAGTTTTAGTAAAAGTGGTCACTCGACATGTAATCTGCGGAGTCATGTCACGTGTCGGCGTTTGTCGGCTCGTTGAGTTACTCTAAATACCCCTAAATCGTGCCACTTTCACGTGTCAGAATCGAGTAGGATTGATTAGCAGAATCTCTAAAAAATGTGGTACGTTGGATCAAAACCAAATAAAAACCTAGCACAAATACGATTGTGTTACCATTTTCCACTCCGATTTCTTACACGCCTCATTCCATAGCTTCTTCTACGAAGAAATGGAGAAGATGAAGGCGATTCCATGAAGCGATTCTGACGATCTGTTTACGCACATATTTCTTCAATATCTTTTCCTCTCCATCTCGATCTACTAGAGTTGTGAAGCGTGAAGCGAAATACGAGTTCTGGTTGTGGCTAATCGGTTATCAAACCTGTGAAGATAATCGGTGTTAATTTTCGCCATCAAGATGTTTACAAACATCACCAGGTAAATACCCTTCCTCGTTATCTTTGCTTTTGTAGATTATCAACTTGATTCACAAACCCTAATTTTCTAATTTTAATCAATTAGGGTTTTTTACTTGATAAACCTAAATTTAAATCGGGGATTTGGGATTTTCTTCATAAAATTTGTGTTTGGGTTTGATTAATATGTTAGTAAATGGTAATCATTGTCGGTTCAATTTTTGTGCGGAAGTATGTGAAGTACCCAACTAGGAATTTTAGGGTAGAATGGTTTTGGACAAATAAGGTTCAGTATTTTGATAATGTGGATGTTAATTTCATGGGTTGAAGGCATTTTGTGATAAAGTTCATGCTTCTTTTAAGTTAGCACCAATTAAGAAGGTTGAGGTGATTTGGATTGGTAATGATAAACCAGAATATATGGTAAATGATTCACATTGGTATGAGATGTGGGATAAGGCTGTTGCTGAGGAAGGGTATGTAAAATTATGGTGCAATGTTAGTGATAGGATTGTGCCTCCTGGTGATGGATGTGCTGAAACTTCAGGTATAACAAACAAGAGAGACTCAACACCATCAAGGTTATAAAGCGCTTCAAGAATATGCATTAACTATGCTTCTTCACCAGTCCGGACTTGATCCGGTAGATGTTTGCCACACCTAAGAAGAAGTTAACATGCATTACATCACCACATCCGGTGAAGGAGTCCAAGGATAATTAAGAGATTTGTTGATGCTTATTTGGATATACTAGCAAGTAGCAAAAGGTTATTTGAGAATGTGGATGAGTATGTGAATCTTGATGATGATGATTATGAGAATGTTGTTTTTAGTCTTTAAAACACTCCAAGCCGAAGGGAGTATGAGAACATTCAACTATCTAATGATCTTGAAGATGTCTCATTGATGTGATTTTCAATTGAGTTGTAGTAAAAGGTTCGTTGAGACTTGTGAAAGCAAAAAGATTTTAGACTTATAAAACTTAAAAACAAACAAAACTTAAAAAAGTGATTTAAGATTTAAAAATAGAACAAGGCTCCGTGATTCCACTATTCCTCCTAATTGTTTGGTTTATAATGATATTTCAAGAATTATAGTTAAGCTCTTTTTTCTCATTAATTCACTATTAATCTATATGGTGTCCAAACATTAAATTGTAATCCCTAAGCATGAATTATCAAAGAATTATTCTAAGCATAACACATCGAATTGATTCACAACTAATTAAGAAAACCAATTTTATCTTTATGTTGATCCTAGTGAATTAAATAAAATAAATAATAAAATAAATTACCAATCAAGCATGAGTGAATAGTTTCCTCCGTTGCCTCAGTCACTGGGTATTTTAGCCGCTCATCATGTTGAAAACCCTCTCAAAGAATTTATTTATGCTCAAAAATGGTTTACAAATGCTGAATAAGGGAGAAATAATGAAAAATCGGGTTTGTAACAATTATTTTTGTTACAAACTCGAATCTATTTAGAAGAACTATAAATAGTAACTGTCGTTGTCCTTTGTGGCAAATACGACCGCTCGTTGTCGTCTTACGTTCTTCGGCAAACAATGATCGCCTCTGGCGTCTTTTGTTCTTCGTGTTCTTCAGCGAGGCGAAAAACTCGTCTACTCTGCAACTCGATTAATCCTCGCTCTGTAATGCTCTAAACTCTCCCAAACTCTCCGTCCCCCTTCCTGGAATCTCCCTTCACTATTTATACCTCTCTGTAGCAAGAAAATCACTGCAATAACTCCGATATAATCCTCATTACTCGGCATTGAGAGAAAATATTCTCGGGATATTTTCTTCCACGATTTAACTCTACACGCGTTAATATTCTTCAGAAAGCATGTTCAAAACGTCATGTACACGCCTCGGATGTAGTCAATCACTTCTATCTCACGCCATGCACATAAAGACACGTACAATCCCGTGAAAATCTTAATGTCTTTCTTAACCACGTTAGCCTCCCGTTTTCTTCTCACCGATTATCCAACAATTCTAACCTAAACAATCAACCATACCACTCCCGTTCGATAAATCAAGTCTTCCTATGAAATTTGAGCCATTGAATCACACTATAACCCCTCCAAATGACGAATTAAAAATACGCAGAAGTGTGAATATTTTCCCGCAAAAACCGAATTTTTGAAA